>CABHPQ010173632.1:30062-48497 GCA_902168405.1 Peromyscus aztecus | reverse complement strand
GAAATGGGTTAATTTAAGATATAAGAACTAGATAACAAGAAGTCTGCTGTGGCTATACAGTTTGTAAATAATAGGTGGGTGCCCAAAGACACCAGAAGAAGGGTCTGACCCTCAAGCCAGAGTTACAGGCATCTGTGAGCCACCTAATATGGCTACTGAGAATGGAACAGTCTGCAAAAAGCAGCAAAATACACTGGGCCATCCTCCAGCCCGTGTGGGGAACCGTATGTAAAGTGGTAGTTACATATGACTTACACACACCCTCTCAGACTCTTTTCATCACTCTGTGTAAGACCGCCAACACAAAGTGAGTACTCTGTACATACGTGTTACACTGTGCTGTTTAGGGAATAATTCCAGACAGTGAAAGTCTGAACTTGTTCAGTTCCTAAACATTCTTCCCAAATAGTCTTAATCTGCAATGGGTTGAATACAAGTGTGCGGCACTTGTGTGGCACTTGTGTGGCACTTGCAGCCACAGAAAGCTGAAAGTTACCTTGAAAATAAAGTGAAGAGCAAAACCAGGCAACTGAGGGTCTTGCATGATGAAGTCTAAACAGGAAGTACTGAGTGACGGGTGCTGTGAAAGAACCACGGAAGCCAGGGGAGGTTCAAATGGAGAAACTCCTGGATTGGCAAGTGTAAGAGACCGCTACGGCCCAGGAGACGACACAGAGAAAGAAAGCGGGGGAGAAGGCGGTTTATGAAAGGCAACTGAAGAGGCGTGGGGTGGGATGGGGGGAGTGGGGCGGGGAGGATGAGTTAAACTATGTTCTAGTTGGGGTGACCGGTAC
The DNA here is from genome assembly GCA_902168405.1 of Peromyscus aztecus. Lineage (NCBI taxonomy): Eukaryota > Metazoa > Chordata > Mammalia > Rodentia > Cricetidae > Peromyscus > Peromyscus aztecus. Next base: position 47,703 of record CABHPQ010173632.1, on the reverse strand, counting down.
AAAGGCCGCACCATTGACTGAGGTGAAGAAGAGGAGAGAATGGGTTTAAGTCTGATACTCATGAATGTAGGAGCTTTAGAACATTCGAGAAGAAAAGGATATGCAGGTATCCAAAGGAGGAGTTAGGTCAGAGCCAAGGAAATCAGCATGGGCGTCACCCGCATGTGGGTGTCTGAGACTAACCAGAGAGAGCACGTGGCGAACTTCTTTTAGAGCAGTAGTTTGCAAACCCCTGTAAAGGGCTAGTAATAAATCCCAGTGTTTGTGAGCCATGTGCTCTGTGCCACTGTTATTCAATTGTGCCACTGCAATGTGAAAGCAGCCAAGGACACGTAAACAAATGGATGTGACTGTGTTCCAATAAAACTTTATTTACAAACACAGAAGACTGCTGGTTTTGTCCCATGGGCCATTGTTTGCCAACTTCTCTTTTGGGAAAAAAAAAAAAAGGCAAACAGAACACAAGGCTAACAAAGCCCCAGGAAAGGCAAATGAATACTTCACTAGAGTTCATAGCATGTGTGTGACAGGATCCCAATTCAAAGAGAAGTGAAGTAAGTCATAATTAAAGGCTGGAAAGGCAGGGAAAGCCTGGTTATGGGTGCAGAAACCTGATTGTGTGGTACAGGCTTCATCTTCAGATCAGTTTTGCATTGGTGGGATCATAGCCACAGCAGCTCCTGGTGTCTATCTTAAAACCATGGGTTCAGAAAGGTGAAGGGGGTAGACAAATTGGACTACTGGTTCCAGGTCTTCATTCCTCTGCGTGACATAGTATTTGTGCTGTTATCCCATCCCTTGCTCAGTGACCACAACTGCTGCCACTAGAGGTATTTTCTCAGCCATGTGGAGATTGGCCATGTGGCTTACTTTGGCCAGTGGAAATGTGAGAGAGAAACAGTTATGGGCCAACACCTTCAGACACATCTCTTCTTTGTCTGCTTATTCTGTGCTCCGTGTCTCTTCCTTGAAAAAGAAGGTCCGAGGTAGCCACTGTTGGCGGAGACTCAAGAAAGCCGTGAAGTCTAACTTAAGCCAGTCCTTATAGTCTTTAGCAAAAGTTTCTTGGTCAAGAAAATAAATATGGGTAGTTAAAAGTCACTGAAATTTGGAGGTTGAATGTTAGGTAACGTAAGTAATTAAGGGCATTTTAAACCAACTGGATTGAGAAATCTAGTTTAAAAACTCTCTTTAACCTGATGTGGGACATGTGATCTACCCAACAACAATCACTAAGAGCAATGAGATTTAGTATTATGATTGGCCTGTTTGGGTCATGTGCTCACTCTCTTCAGGAAAATGGCAGTGCTACTGTAGTGGCTGCATCTGGAGACCCTCAAGCAAGACCACCACAGAGCCAATATCAGATGCAAAACACAAAGGGGTTTATTGATAACAAGCAAGCCCGGGCTTGGTCGGTGTCCAACATTCACAGCGGGTGGATTTTTTAAAAATTTAAAAAGAGAAAACCCGCCAGCAGGGTGGTACAAGCCTTGGCATCATATGATTGGGTAAGGGTGGGTAACCTTTGAATTTACTGGTTGGGGGTTACAGGTATCATCTTGGGGGCAGGTCTGGCTTTGTCCTTGAGCTGCCATGGGGGCTGGCTGGCCTAGCACGTACTGACTGTGGGGGCTGACTCAGTGGCCCAGGCTCTGTCCTTGAGCTGTCATGGGGGCTGACTGGCCTTGCACATTCACATTGACCCATGCACGTAGCTCTAAGTTGATGAGGGGTCCCAGACAGTAAACAACTGGTTGAATCCTGAGCAGACAGAGTACGTGCAGAAACAGAGCTACTTCAAGGACTAAGTCATAGCCCTCCCAGTAACTGCTTGCTCAAGTGTCAGGAAAGTGAAATTGAGGCCTAATCTCTGAGAGAAGACTGAGCAGCCTGTTATGGCATCTGCTTGGTCCTTTCACTACCAATGTAAGGGGAAGGGATGCTGGGCAGACCATGCAAGAGCCAACACTGCAGAAAGCCAGTGAAGAGTAGCACCGTGGAAACTTGGGCAGGAGGCAGACTGAAAATTGAGGGTGTATTTAATAGTGCGATCAGTAGGAAAGAGGGTAGGCACTAAGACAATAAATGAAGTATGTTCATCGGCTTTGGAAATAATGGGGATTATTGATGATCTCTCCTGAGCAGTTTCAGTTGACTGTTGGGTTGACAGATTATAGATAACTATAAAATACCACCCCCAAACCACCAATTCTATAATTCATTTTAAAAAGACTTGAGATAAGGAATCAGACAGGGGACAGCCAGAAGTTTTGTTTATCTGAACATCACTTTGAGGGGGATACTTCTGGGAAGAGGAATGTTGGGATCAGGCCACCCCTGAAGTAGATTTTAGTAGACAAGCAGCCTGGCGGGTGCAGCCAGGGCTAGTGGACAAGCTCAGGCCAAGTATGACCTAAGGGCTTGCAGCAGGAAGAATCAATCGAACCTTTGGGAAGCAGACATGAAGACCCGATCCAAGCAACGTGGAACTTAAAGCAGAGGGGTTTGAGGACAGAATCACCCAGGGGAGGCGTGAACCCAGAAGAGTACCCAGCATCTGGTCTCATTCCTGGAGAATCAACAGCAAAGCCAGCTTTAAACAAAAGTATTCAGCTTACAAAGTGCTAACCTGGTGCCCCCACCCCTTAAGACTGACCTTTTCTTGGCTCCTTTCGGGACCCTTTTCCTTATCTTATGGCCCCAGCGTCGCTCCTGACATGCCTCCCATTTGTCTTTACTGTCTTCTGACTAGGGGGAGATTCCCCAAGCCCATTGTGTCCCTCCCTACCCAGTGGCACTCTGTCTCTCTTCTCATTGCTTGGAGCTGTTTTTAAGAGGCTCCGAGGATGCATAAATGACAAGTTATTAACATAACAGATCTTCTCCTGTGGTTATTTGCTTCCTAAGTAGATCCTCTTGGCAACAATTCTTAACCCAAGGAGTCTTTCTATCATGGAAAGAATTGGGGTACACGGGGGTGGGGGGTTGGGGGTGTGTGTGTGGCTGGAAGAATTACTCCTCAAATCTTTACACAAAGTAGGTTTGTTACTGATAAGGCTGTTCCTGAACTGGAGAAAATATCCAGGGAGAGTGAGATAAGAACTTTAATTTTAGAAATAGGATATTTCATTTACAGTGACAACGGATTCTGATTTCCATTGCTCATTGAAAGGGCCTCAAGTGAGAAATACAGGCCCTGACAGTTAGCTTCTGCCATTTTTTTCTTTTCCTTTTTCCTTTGTGGGGGTGTGGGTGTGGGGGTGGGGGTGTGGGGATGAGATGTGGGGTGTGGGTGGAGGATGTGAATATGGGGTGTGGATGTGGGTGTGGGGTGTGGGTGGGGGTGGAGTTTGGTCTGTGTTGTAATCTAACCTGTCCTTCAGGTTTCTGTGACCATTCTTGCTGAATAGAACTTAATTTTCTGGAGTTTCCTTTCCCACTCACTCATTCTCCCCGATGTCCTGGTCACTGCTGTCAGCAGTCAAGGTTCACTGAATGCCTGCTGCTCCCAGAAAGGAGTGAGGCCACCATGGAAGAGGCTGCATCTGTCACTTGCTTTAAGTGGCTTGACTTCTTTAGGAGTTTAGGAGAGAGAATGCACACATAAGAAGATAAATGTGTATAAACTAAATGCTGAAGAAACCCAGTGATAACTAAGGATTCCAGTATAAGACATACACACTGGAAAAACCTTCAAGGTCATGGTTCTTGAAGGTCCTGGGAGAAGAGTGTGGCCACATGAATGTGGACATGCAGACTGTAAGACGGGAGAAGTAACACCGGCATGGAAGAGGGAAGTGCAGACGGGAAGTGCAGACGTGTGTGTGTGTGTGTGTGTGTGTGTGTGTGTGTGTGTGTGTGTGTCCCTGGAGACACCCGCTCCACCCAGCAGCCTGATGCCTGGAGAGCAGCCTCCAGGCACAGCTTGAGGTCCAGATTGCTAATTAGAATTTTTTTCTGTGTAGTTTTCCAGGATCAGCATGGAGTGTCATATGCATCTCTGGCAAGCTTCCTAAACCCGTCTAGCCAGTCAAGTACCCCGGCTGCTCCACCGACTCACATGTGTTCCTTCTGTGAAGCCTTCTCTGGATTTGCATGTGCTTAAAATAAGGAAAAACAAGAAAAGAAAAAAGAATGCGCTCAGCCTTCATGCACGGAGGTGATGCTGGTCTTCTCTGCTGTCTTCTGTCTGCATCCGAAGCACTGGTGTGTCGTGGATGACAAGCAGAGCAGGGTCAGTTCTGGGAGCTCGCTCTGCAGATCCCCCGCCCAGCGCTGTGGCCTTTATGAGTTCTTCCTGCGTGTGCTGAGGACATGATGGAAACAGCATGCATGATGAGGAAGGGTAGACTTTGCCTCCCACCAGCCAAAAGCGCAGCTTCCCACCCTGAGCCCTCCCCACATGCTCCCTGAATTTCCACAGCTCCTCCTTCACGGGGTCCCAGCTACCTAGCATGCCCTGTCAGCCCCTGTTTAATTCTGTCCCTAACCAGCTGTGAGGCTTTGGGCGAGGACTCTTAACTCTGTGGGCCTTGTCTTCTCATCACTGAAAAGACAGGTTTGGACTACATGATCTTTTAGATAGTTTCCAACTCGGAAGTAGGCATCTACAAAAATTTCATCTTCTTCACATTTACCTTTAGCTTTTTTTTTCTCTTGCTATTTAGGGAAGAAAAAGAGGCTTTAGAAGGAACCACATTCTAGCAAGCTGGAGCATGACTATCATGTTCTTAGAAATACAGTAGAGCTGGTTAGCTGTGACACAGAGGATTTAGTAAGTTCTGGGGTCCAACTTGTGCTCCATCCCTGACCACTGTGTGCTCTTGAGCAAGTAATTTTACTTTCTCAAACCCCAATTTTCTCCTCTTTGCAGGACTGATAAGATTTCCTGCTTTGTAAGGTGATGATGAGAACTTCACAAGACAAAGTATTAAAAATACTCAGCCATGTCTGACAAGGAGCAAATATTCAATACATTTAATCATCATAGAAAACAAAATTTTTTTTATCTTATTATTTTAACAAAACATATGAGATAGTTGCCTTTTTAAAGACTTATTTGGATTGTAGTTTTTAAAGTTCTGGTTTGTGATCAATCCACCCTATTACTTTTAGGTCTCTGATGAGGCAGCATGTCATGGCAGAAACGTAGTATGATGACTGCTTATATCTTGAGACAGGGAATGACCAGAACGAGGAAGAGGAGAGAGTAACCAACCGGAAGCTTGTCTGTGTCCTGCCAGGTCCTGCAGCAGCTTATAAAATAATCACTCAGAGGCTTTTATTAATTACAAACTGTTTGACTCAGGCTTCTTGCTAGCTATCTATTACATCTTAAATTAACTTATTTCTATTAATCTATGTATTGCCACGTGTCTCGTGGCTTTACCTGTGTTCCCTTACAGCTTGCTCCCCTGGTGACTTACAGTGTCTCCCCTGACTCCACATTTCTTCTCCCTGTATCTTTGCTTGGATTTCCCTTCTGGCTACCGATGGTAGCAGCACATATTCACAGCATACAGAAAGACCATCCCACAGAAGGAGAGTGTAGCAGGAATCTTATATGATCTTACTAATAAAAACAAACCCAGGGCCAGGTATTGGGGTAAACGCTGAATGATCAGAGAAACAAGCCACAGCCACCTCACCTCGCCAATTCCTCAGCTGATTCTGTTTCCTCAGACTGGAAGCTTCTGAGTCCTCATCCAAATGGATCTCAGCTGAACTGCTGCTCAAAAGCCTAAAAGCTTAACCAGGCTAGTTCCTGGTCCTCACGCCTTAAATACCTTTCTGCTTTCTGCCATCACTTCCTGGGATTAAAGGCGTGTGTCACCATGTCTGGCAGTTTCCAATGTGGCCTTGAACTCACAGAGATCCGGATGGATCTCTGCCTCCAGAAGGCTAGGATTAAAGGTGTGTGTGCCATCATTTTCTGGCCTCTGTATCTAGTTGCTGTTCTGTTCTCTGATCCCAGATAAGTTTATTAGGGTGCACACTATTTTGGGGAACACAATGTCACCACAGGAGAGGATCTCACCTTTCCCTTCAGAAGCATGCCCTGATTGGGATGGATCAGGAGGAGCTCACAACCATCCCTCTGTGTGGGTATTTGTCTAGGAGTTGAGCATTGTGACTTGTTAGGAATTTCATGGTAGATCTCTGCCATGAGCACCCTTTCATGTATTATTTTTCCTCATCATTGTCTGAAACTGTCAAAGAACTCTGGCTAACTTGGTTGCTTGATTGGCAGCTATCAGACCCCCATCTACATCCCCAACTCAGGAGCCAAATCTGGTCACTATCCAAGGTGAAGTAGAGACCCAGCTGGGCTCAGAAGTGCTGCTGTTGTTTCTGAGTTGAGTGTGGTAAGTGTGTGAATGGTGTTTTTGCTCTTGAATGTATGTGGGGGGGGGGAGCGGGGTATAGCTATGGTGCATCGGTGGAGACCTCTGGGGTAGTCCATCATGCAGCAGCTCTTCAAGGATTCCTCCTGTCATCGCAAGAACCAAGGTTGATTTGAACATCCTCACTGCTCCACATGTAGTCCAGTCTTGGATCCCCAAGGACTCTGCATTTCAGTTGTAGGAACCACTGCGACTGTTGCAGCTGCTGCTCAAGTCAGTTTCTGCATCTGGACACTAAGTCATAGCTGCTCCAGACACCTTACCACTGATCGAATTTACTCCAGCTTCAGATGACCCGGCCTGAAGGCCCTCCAGATGGTGCCTCCCATAGACACTCTGGATGTCCCTGAAGCTGTCTTCAATCTGGTTGCGAAGGAGTATCCCTGCTTCCCATGGTAGCAGAGGCAGGCAGACCTCGTGAATCTGCAGTCTGTCTTGATGGAGCAGAAAGTTTATGGTTCACAAAAGGGAGGCCATGCGTATGTGTAAGAAGGCCCTTACTCTCTTTGAGCACCTGGGGAGACCCCACTCCTGTGCTCTGCCTCCCTGATGCTACAGCCAAGGCTCCAATAGGGCATCATCCTCCTGTCTCGTTGTCTACTTATGGTAATTATCATTGGTAGGCCACGTGGGTTGATCTTGGGTTAGAGAGACAGCTCAGTGGTTAAGAATGTGTGTCACTCTTCCAGAAGACTTGACTTCAGTTCTCAGCATCCATGTCGGGTCGCTCACAACCTCCTGCAGCACGACCTCCAGCTCCAAGGGATCTGACTCCCTCTTTTGGCCTCTGTATGAACCCATATACACAAAATTAAAAATTAATCTTAAAAATATTTTAAAAAGTGGACTGATCTGATACCATGAAGAGCAGACAACTTCTAGTTTCTTGGAACATGTGCTCTTACTCAAGGGGCTGTCATTTTTTTACTTTATCTCTTTCAAAAAGTCCCATGTTAGAAGCAACCCCAAAGCCATATTCATTCCACAAGATACACGTTACCACAGGGAATTGTCAACTGAAAATACAGTCAAGCTGTTGCTGAGGTAGGCAACAATTGCATTTCTCTTTTCCCATCATGCATTTGGAGACCTTTATCCTTTGTGCTCTTGTTTAGATACTACCTAATTTCATTTGCTGATTCAATTCATTGAGTGCAACATGTAACAAAGTTATGAAGACAATGCACAGGAAAGATGCAGTCTCTAATCTGGGAACCTTAAATTTGAGTGTGATTGGAAGAGGAATAAGCAAGGTCCTAGAACACATTGAAATAGAGGAATAAATAAATAAAATAAAAAGACTCCGAAAGGTCATAGGAGAGTGACTAACCTAGCACAGGGGTGTGTATGTGTGTCAATGCAGAAGTAAGTGTGTGTGTGTGTGTGTGTGTGTGTGAGAGAGAGAGAGAGAGAGAGAGAGAGAGGGAGGAGGAGGAGGAGGAGGAGGAGGAGGAGGAGGAGGAGGAGGAGGAGGAGGAAATCACATACTTCTAATGTGAGCTGAAGACTGAGGGGCTGTGGCATGGTGTTGCTGGGACACGGGATGGGTAAAGGAAGACAGCATCCTAGGCAAGAGGAGTGCTTCATCCAGCTGGAGTTTGGGGGAGCACACCTGTGACTGGGGCCCGGGGGTGATAAGGGATAATCATGGCCAACAGTTTGTCTTTTATTTAAATCCTGTAAAGAAGCTCCTGAAAATCAGCTCCAATTCTAATTTCTTACCTGTGTTTTCAGTCTGCCTGTACAGCTGTTTATAGATGCTTCCCTGTTTCAATTTGAAGTCAACATGCTCAGCATCTCTCAGCTCTTTAAAATATCCCATTTTAAACATGGCTCTCTGTCCTCATCTCCCTTCTAATAATGAGGCCGGCACAGTTTCTGTCTTTCACCACAGCTAAGCCGTCTTTCCCCTTCCCACATCTTCACCTGCTCTGCCCAAGCTGTCGCTAAGTCTCACTCACTTGTTGGCTAAGTATCTGAAGGCTTTTGGTCCAGGCACTTTCTGCCTTCTCTGAAGCTAATCCATCATTTATTTTTTATAATAACTTTAAATTTTCACCAGCACTATTGAAATTCTAAGTGGTATAATTTGTACTCTGTTCAGATATCATTTTGGAACAAATTAGCTGTTTAAAAAATTGTGTCAGATGATGAAGTAGGAAAATAATTTCAGGACTTCAGAAAAGCAATTTTTATTGGAAAACCACAATTCTTAGTCTTGTATTTATTCTTAGACTCTTCCATCTACTTACATAGTGAAAAGTTCACTAACCTTTGCTAAAGGTCATTGTCGCTGCACAGAGAACCTATCATCTTGTCTAATTGTGTCCATCCTTTTAGAAATGAACTCTTCCCTGAGCGCATTACCTGCAAGTGCACTCCACCTTAAACTTGTCCTTGATTGTGGAATATCTTACTTCATGTTAGCACAAAAATTTGTTCTAACCACACCCTGAACACTGGACGTGGAAAACTCAGAACACAAGTACCAGATTGTATTCAGTGTCGGGGAATAAATGGCTAATAAATGGTTGTATTTTGTCATATTTTAAACAAAATAATTCACTGGCTGGAAATTCTACTTCAATCAGTATTTATTGAGATTCATACATTATGTTTAGCTTGAAACTACTTGGTAGAGGTATGGTGACTGTTTTCATGACCTAAACATCAGAACACACAGCCTGACAGTGGGACAGAGCACTTTAAATCAATAACAAAAGAGAAAATTAGGATGTATATTAAGTTACAAGAAATGCAAGAGAAATATAGTCTCCTGAGCTCACAGCTTTATTGGAAAAACAATTCTAGTATGTGTTCATTAGCTTCACAGTCAAGAGAAGAGTAAGGGAATGTTGGGTGGAACAGGCGCTTTGTTCTCAGCTGGCTTCTTATGATGCTAGTTTGTTTAGGCTTTGGCACTCAGTTGTCCACATGATGCTGCCAAGTTATTTCTAAAATGAGTTTTATACTGAAACCAGCAGATCATGAGTAAAGCCAGTTGCCCTTCGTGGTGTGGGCATGGCCTTCGGGGCACTCTTCCTTCAGATTTGAGATCACAGCATCAACTTTGGTCAGAATGGCCAGTCTCCTGTCCTGGCCCACATATTTTAGACAAATGTCCCACGGGCTGGGGAATTTGAACACTTGGTTCCCAGTAATGAGCAGTATTTGGGGGAGGCTTGAGAGGTACAGGCTTGCTGGGGAAATACATCACTGGGATGGGTTTTGAGGGTTTTACAGCCTTGCCCACTTCCAGTTTGGACTTCCTGTTTACACTTGAAGATATGAGCTCTCAGCTTCCTGCTTCTACAGCCACACTTGCTCGGAGCAACCATGCTTCCCTGACCTGTTAGTTTCACTCCCTTGAGCCATAAGCCAGAGTAAAGCCACTCTTGTATGAGCTGCTTTTGGCCATGGTGTTCATCACAACAGCAGAAAGGTAAGTAAGACGTCAGCTAACACCCACGCACCCACTCCTTACTTGGTTCAGTTTCAAAGGAACACAAATACAGTTCTTAAAAATTGTATTTCCCATTTCAGAAATAACCTATGCATTTAAGAACATAATTATACAATATTTTCCCCCACAAATGCTAACAGTCCACTTAACAGTATACCCTCCAGCGATGTTTCAAGATATGGCATGCATTTTCAAGCCCCCTGCCGAAGAAGACAGATCAAGTGGACTCCTCAGATGAAAAATAAGTGAACTTCTTATGGAGTGAGAAATGAAACAATGTCAAGTGGTTGAGGGGACCTAAGGACTTGGGAGAAGCAGACAGCAGGAAAGGGAAGCAGGAGAGAGCAGGTTTGGCCTATCCATTACCAAGTTTGGGAGGAGGAAATCAGATGATGGACTCTGCCTGTAAATATCTTTACATTGGAAAGACATTTTAGAAAGAAAAGTGGACAAGAGAGGAACATGGGTCAAAGTAATGGGGGCTAACATCTGAAATGACTTGGGGGTTAAAAAGAAAGGAACAAGGCTGTAGTGAAGGCAGAGATCTGTGAATGCAGCACCAGATTAAATCGGGAGCCTTGAGTCCCTATGAACTGATTGTTGGAAAATGGTACAGCTTGATTGGTTCCACAGGAAACAGTTCTAGATTGAATAACAGAGTTGATTTCCATGTCTGCTTTAAAATCTCAGCAGGCCCCTTCCCTGAACTGGCGATAGAAAACCACTTGGAAGGGGGAAATATTCTGAATCGTTAGACATAATAAGTTGTCAGCTCATATATCATCATGCTTTGCCTCCTAGGGATGCTTTGCAGATTAACTAGTTAATGTTTGTAAAATAAGCTCCAGGTGCCATGTATCACCAGCACAGAATGTGATTATCAGTGTGATGAATGTAATTAAGTTTTACAAACTTTCACTACAGGGTAATATCTGTTCTGGAAGGTTCTGGGACTGGGCATTGAGGTTCTTGAACTGGCATTTCATTAAGAAAAACTTTTGAGGGTAAGTATTTCACAATGTCTGTGACACATATCTAAGGGCACAGGACTCATTTAAAGTGTCATATTAGAATTGTGGCTCTCATTGGTGATTAAAGGTTTTTATTCCCCTTACGTTCAGCTGACAGTAGAGTGAACTAAGATCAACTGGAGAGTAAACCAAGTCTTCCTTTTGAACACAAGGTCACCCTTGCCTACCATACAAGTAATTTATTCAGTTTCTTCAGTTATGAGACTCACTTCTTAAAACTCAGAAATGGCTTCAGATATTCTCAAGCAATACCTGTTAGCAAGCTTTCTTAAATAGACAATTGATTGCTAATCCAGAGGTTCAAATATGTATGTAATCTATATTTTCAGATTTGGTGATGTTTGAGAGAGGAATTGAATTAGCTCTAGGAAAATGGTTTTCAAGCATTTGGGTCACAGGACTCCTCAATACCCTCAGAAATGACTGAAGAGCCAGAGAGTATCTGTATGCCGGTTGTGCAAATAAATACTTGAGTGTTACAACTGAAGTTAAGAAAAAAATGTGAATTTAATTTCTTCATTAAAATCATAAGATTATTGCATAGGAAAATGAATACAATATTTAATGAAAATATCAGGGAGAAGTGTGACATTGTTTTACATTTTTATAAGTTTCTTTAACATCTGGCTTAATAAAAAGCAGCTGTGGTCCCAGGCTGGCTTCTGCATCCAATCTTATATGAGACATTGTTTTGGTTGAAGTAGTTGAAGAAAATTTGGCCTCACACAAATCTGTAACTGGAACAGAGAGGAGTATTTTAATAGCATTTTAAAGATAATTTTGGTTATTCATTTTATATTTGACACAAAAACTCAAAAAGTAGCAGTTTCTTAAAGTTTCTGAAATCATGTACATAACTTTTCGCCATTCTATACACTTTAAAGTCATTGGTCTGTCCAGCATTGAGCATTTGGAGACTATTGATTCCTTAAGTTAGGCAGAACTTCCAAAGGCTGACACATTTCAGAATCAAGTAATCACTTTCATTAATATCATCACTGATTTCATCATAAATTTTTTGAGTATTGGTATGCTGTCAAGTTTCCCAGATTCTCATTTTCATTTGAAAGCTGGAATTTTATTATTGGCAATAAATACTTTGGATTGTTTTCCATGAAGTGATAGTTTCATTTTGTTCACTTTAGAGAGAGGATCTGCCAATGCCCATATCTGATTAACTATCGTTTTCATGTGAAAAGGGAGCTCCATCAGAAGCAAATGGTTAGGCTCACAGCTCAGATAATAGCATGATTTTCCTGGAGTCAAAATTGTAACTAGTGATTCAAGGACTTCACGAGAATTTCTCATTTTCTCACCCAGGTGAATATTTAATAAAATAAATACATGTTTATTGCTTAATCATTGTCATTACTAACTGAATTGACACATAGAGAAAAATTAGTGGGTACATAATGGTGAGTGACTGCCAGAGACAGGTACACTGACTGTATTGTGTAGACAGTGACTGCCAGTGACAGGTACACTGTCTATATTGAGCACACAGTGACTGCCGGTGACAGGTACACTGACTGTATTGAGCACACAGTGACTTCCAGTGACAGGTACACTGTATTGAGCACACAGTGACTGCTGGTGACAGTGTGTACAAAGTCACCTCCAGTGACACATACATTGACCATAATGAGTACACAGTTGCTGCTAGTGACTTACACTGACCATAGTGAGGTAAATAATGGCTGTCAATGACATATGCATAGATCCTAGCAAGAGTAGAAACACTGATACCCCTCATTTCACCTGGTGCTCTATTTTCCCATGTTACCCAGGTGTTTTATTCATTTTTTTTCTATTTTCTCCACCAATGCAAATGGAAGAATTGTCCAAAGGCACATGGTTTCCTAGTCTGATCATGGGAATCATGTTGACCTTGCAGAATCCTTTAAGAGGATTTTAGAATGTTTAGGGTCCAGGAATAGCACTTTGAGAATAGTTAGCATCAGTAATGTCCTGAATGTGGAGCAGAGGATAGCCATTAGCTGTTATTAAGATGGTCCTTTAGCTATGCACAGGACAGTGGGAGACAGAGCCATTTGGTGGAACATTCTTATTTTTTTAACATAATAAGAGAATATTATATTGTCTTGGTACATTTTTCTTTTGCTACAATAGGCATAAAGAAGCAGTGGGCACTGTTCTTGAATGTGCATGTGCATGCAGATGCATTAACCCAATTGAAGTTTCAGAGAATGGTGCCTTTCTCATCTGTGTTGCATGCTACTGAGTGCAACACTCACTTTGTCTGAAAACTTCTGTTCTGTTACTTTAAGAACATGTTAGTTGTGCCAGGCCTCAAACTTCAGGGCGTATCCCGTGCCCCTCCCCTTCCCATCTCAGCCCCAGCAAGGCAGTCGGGCCCTGCCCCCCACTCTGGTGGATCTCCACTGCTCTGGAGCTGTCCCCAGCAGCCAGCTGAGAGGTGACAGACCCGCAGCAGGCTGCACTAACACCCCCGACACCCACTGGGATCTGTAAACCTAAGACCCACTCCACCACCCGAACCAACCGACCACATCACTCTCCTCTTAGCCAACCATCCACCACAACATCAGCAGCCCCTACACAAGCACCACCTACTTCAGTTGGAAGAACAGATGGTAAACAGCAGTGTAAGAACACATGCAGCAACATAATTGGCAATATGGCACCACCAGAACCCAGTGGTCCTACAGCAGCAAGACCTGAACATCCGAACGCAGATGAAGCAGAAGAAAATGACTTTAAAAAATAACTTTATGAAGATGATAGAGGCCCTTAAAGAGGAAATGAAAAATTCTCTTAAAGAAATCAACAAAAAGACAAACAAAAAGTTGGGAGAAATCAATAAATCCCTTAAAGAAAGCAAGAAAAAAAACAACAGGTGAAGGAAACAGTTCAAGACTTGAAAATTGAAATAGAGGCAATAAAGAAAACACAAACCAAGGGAATTCTGGAAATAGAAAATCTGAGTAAGCAAACAGGAACTACAGATGCAAACATAACCAATAGAATACAAGAGATGGAAGAGAGAATCTCAGACACTGAAGATAAGATAGAGAAAATAGATTCATCGGTCAAAGAAAATGTTAAATCCAACAAATTCTTAACACTGAACATCCAGGAAATCTGGGACACCATGAAAAGACCAAACTTAAGAATAATAGGGATAGAAGAAGGAGAAGAATTCCAGCTCAAAGGCACAGAAAATATATTCAACAAAATCATAGAAGAAAACTTTTCTAATTGAAAGAAGGACATGCCTATGAAGATACAACAAGCTTACAGAACACCAAATAGACTGGACAAAAAAAAAGTACCCTCACCACGTAATAATCAAAATACTAAACATACAGAATAAAGAAAGAATATTAAGAGCTGCAAGGGGAAAAGGCCAAGTAACATATAAAGGCAGACCTATTAGAATTACACCCGACTTCTCAACGAAGACTGTAAAAGCCAGACGGTCCTGGACACATATTTTGCAGACACTAAGAGACCACAGATGCCAGCCCAGACTATTATACCCAGTGAAACTTCCAATCACCACAGACGGAGAAAACAAGACATTCCATGACAAAACCAGATTTAAACAATACCTATCCACAAATCCAGCCCTACAGAAGGTACTAGAAGGAAAACTCCAATCCAAGGAAGTTAGTTACACCCACGAAAACACAGGTAGTAGATAATCTCACACCAGCAAAAACCAAAAAAGGGAAACACACACACATACTACCACCACCACCACCAAAACAAAAAATAACAGGAATTAACAATCACTGGCCATTAGTATCTCTTAATATCAATGGTCTCAATTCACCTATAAAAAGACACAGGCTAACAGAATGGATACAAAAACAGGATCCATCCTTCTGCTACATACAAGAAATACCTCAACCTCAAAGACAGGCATTACTTCAAAGTAAAGAGTTGGGAAAAGACTTTCCAATCAAACGGACCTAAGAAGCAAGCTGGTGTAGCTATCCTAATATCTAACAAAATAGACTTCAAACTAATATTAATCAAAAGAGATGAAGAAGGACATTTCATATTCATCACAGAAAAAATCCATCAAGATGAAGTCTCAATCCTGAACATTTATGCCCCAAGTACAAGGGCACCCACAATTGTAAAAGAAACATTACTAAAGTGTAAATCACACATCAAACCCCACACATTAATAGTGGGAGACTTCAACACCTCACTCTCACCAATGGACAGGTCTGCCAGACAGAAACTTAACAGAGAAATAAGGAAACTAATAGATGTTATGACTCAAATGGGTTTAATAGACATCTACAGAACATTTCATCCTAACACAAAAGAATATATCTTCTTCTCTGCACCCCATGGAACCTTCCCTAAAATTGACCACAAACTCGGTCACAAAGCAAATCTCAATAGATACAAAAAAATTCAGAATAACCCCCTGTATCTTATTGGGTCACTATGGGATAAAGTTAGAATTCATCAACAACACAAACTACGGAAAGCCTACAAAATCGTGGAAAGTGAACAGCTCTCAACGTAACCTATGGGTCAAGGAAGAAATAAAGAAAGAAATTACAGGACACAATGAGCTAAGAGGAAAGCTCCTAGCACTAAGTGCCCACATAAAGAATTTGAGAAATTCTTCAATTCACACTAGTGACTTAACAGCATACCTGAAAGTTCTAGAACAAAAAGAAGCAAACTCACTCAGGAGGAGCAGACAGAAGGAAATAATCAAACTCTGGGCTGAAATCAATAAACTAGAAACAAAGAGAACAATACAAAGAATCAATGAAACAAAGATTTGGTTCTTTGAGAAAATCAACAAGGTAAACAAACCCTTATCCAAACTAACCAAAATGCAGAGAGAATCTACAAATTTACAAACTCAGAAACGAAAAGGGGGACACAACAACAGACACTGGAGAAATCCAGAGAATCATCAGGTCATACTTCAAAAACCTATACTCCACAAAAATTGGAAAATGGCCGGGCGTTAGTGGCCTCATGAACATTGATGCAAAAATATTCAATAAAATACTAGCAAACCGAATCCAACAACACATTAAAAAAAAAAAATCCACCATGATCAAGTAGGCTTCATCCCAGAGAGGCAGGGATGATTCAACATATGAAAATCTGTCAATGTAATACACCATGTAAACAAACCAAAAGAAAAAAACCACATAATCATCTCATTAGATGCTGAAAAAGCCTTTGACAAACTTCAACACCCCTTCATGATAAAGGTCTTAGAGAAATCAGGGATACAAGGAACATACCTAAACATAATAAAAGCAATATACAGGAAGCCAACAGTCAGCATCAAATTAAATGGAGAGAAACTCAAAGCAATTCCACTAAAATTAGGAACAAGACAAGGCTGTCCACTCTCTCCATATTTATTCAGTATAGACCTAGGCCCTCTGCCTGTGTGTGACAGTCCTGTAGCTTGGTCTCTTTGTAAGGTTCTTAGCGGTGGGATCAGTGCCTGTCCCTGGCACTTAGCTGGCTTTTGGGAACCTGTTCCCCATGCTGGATTACCTTGCCCAGCCTTGACACAAGGGGAAGAGCTTGGTCCTGCCTCAACTTGATGTGCCATGGTTTGCTCAAGCCCGTGGGAGGCCTGCCCCTTTCTGAATGGAGATGGAGGAGGAATAGAAGGGGAGGGGGGTAGATGGGAAGTGGGGGGGGACTTGGAGGAGAAGAGAGAGGGGGAACTGTGGCCAGTAGGTAAAATAAGTGAAAAAATGTTATTTAAATAAAATAATAAAAAAATGTTGGTTGTGACCCACTAAACTGACTTTATATCTCACCAATTACTTGGAAACCATAGCTGGAAAAATAAAAACCTCTGCTCAAAATAAAGGTACTTTCATCTCTAATTTTCTTCTAAGGGTATGTTACCTCTGGTCTGAAAGTACAGACACTCACAAGCTTTTAATGGCTTGTTTTCCCATGTTGACTTAGATGCCAATAATTTTATTTTAATTTAGCTTAATTTTATCTTGATGCCAATAATTTTATTTTATTTTCAAGCATGTGTTCATGTACATGTTTGTGTGTGTGCAGTGTGTGGAAATGTGTTAGACATTTCCACACTGACATCATGTCTCTTCCTTGATGGCTCTCTACTTTGTTTGTTTTGCAATAGGGTCTCTCACAGAACCTGTAGTTTGTTGATTGTGTTAGAAATGTTGGCCAGGATGCTCCAGGGATCCTCCTGCCTCTGTCATCCCAGAACTGGGAGTGTAAACACACCTTCTAAACTCAGCTTTGACAGGGTGCTGGGATCAAACTTGGGTCCTTACGTTAGGGCAGCAAGTACTGCACCATCTGAGCTGTTCCCCTAGTCTACCAATCACTTCAAAGTGTCGCTGAATAATGAAGGTTTTGTATCAAGGTGCAATATGTGGATTTCTTTTTGTTGTTGTTGTTTTTGGTTTTGTTTTTTTTGAGACAGGGTTTCTCTGTATAGTTTTGGTGCCTGTCCTGGATCTCGCTCTGTAGACCAGGCTGGCCTCAAACTCAGAGATCCGCCTGGCTCTGCCTCCCGAGTGCTGGGATTAAAGGCATGTGCCACCACTGCCCAGCCTGTGAATTTCTACATAAAACATCCTGTAGAAGTAACCAACTGTCTTATTGAATAAGAAACACAAAGCCAATTCAGAGAAGAAAGCCAAGAGGTCAGAGCCTTACCCTTCCTGCTCCAGTGATCCTCTACAGCCAAGAGAGAGACCTACTTCCTGTGT
>CABHPQ010173632.1:0-30052 GCA_902168405.1 Peromyscus aztecus | reverse complement strand
TGTGTGTGTGTGTGTGTGTGTGTGTGTGTGTGTGTGTGTCTTTCTCTCGTGGTGATATATTGTGTAACCTAATAAATTTGCCTAAAGATCAGAGAACAGAACAAGTCACTAGATTAAACATAGAGGCCAGACAGTGGTGGCACACACCTTTAATCCTAGTACTGGGAAGCACACAGGACTTTAATCCCAGGAAGTGGGTGGAGAGAGGTCCATAAGGCGTGAGGAGGTGAAAACTAAAGGCTTTTCAGGAGAAGCATCCCTTTCAGCTAGAAGCTTTTTCAGCTGGAGCCTTTGGGTGAAGACTCAGAGGATTTCAGTCAGAGGATTTGGGGAATTGGTGAGGTGAGACATGGCAGTGGCTTGTAGATGTAACCAACCGTCGTATAAATAAGAAACACAGAACCAATGCAAAGAAGAAAGCCAAGAGGTCAGAGCTAAGAGCCAAAACCTTACCCTTCCTCCTGCAGTGGTCCTACCTCTCCGAAGAAGCCGGTACTTCCTGGGTTAAAGTCTTTTTATATAGTCTCTGTTCTGCCTTCTCATTGGTTGTAAACCCAACCACAGGACTGCCTCATTACGGCCTATCTGTATAGACCTCCAGGTGTTCTATGGTTGGTAATGAGATTAAAGGCATGTGTATCCAATGCTGGCTGTATCCCTGAACACACAGAGACTTACCTAGCTCTGTCTACCAAGTGCTATGATCACAAACGTACACCACCACTGCCCTGCTTTCCTATGGCTTGCTAATAGCTCTGACCTCCAGGCTTATTAACATACAAATAACATTTTGGTACAAAGAAAATATCATCATAGTGGCTTGTTCCTTTCTTTGTCTCTCTGATCTTTCAGCATTTACCCCAATATCTGGCTCCAGGTTTTTATTAAAAGACCATCTACAATTCAAGCAACACACACTGTCTCTCTCTCTCCTCCCTCCCTCCTTCTCCCTTCCTCCCTCCTTCGCCCTTTACCCATATATTAAAAAAAACACCAACCTGTTTATGCATCTCTTTCATTGAGCACTGGTACCATCTGCTTATAGCCCAACCCTTGTCTAGCATCCTTTGCTTTATTGTCTTCTGAGTCCCTGGTTTCAGGGGATACCTAGGAAGGAATGGTGGAGGAGATGGCTGGAAGGGAGAAAGACTTAGTTATCTATAGCAGTTGTTCAGACCAAGGCCTGAATTAGGGTGGTGCATTGGGAATGGAGACAGATCCATAAGTCCTGGCTAGTCACTGGAATGGGGTTCTGTGAAGGGAGAGCAAAGATGGTCTTGAGATCCCGGTTAGGGTGAGCACGCTAAGGTGAGAAGAGGCAGGGAAACGGAAAGTGATGACTTTCTCTTCCTGGTAGACGCAGATGCTTTTGTGGTGGGACCTGGGTTAGAGACTTGGATAAGGCTGTCTATACTGAAGCTGTTGTTGAACTCACAGGTATAAATGAAATCATGGATGGAGTAAACATAAAATAGTAAGATCACTTTACCGTGGGGAACTTGGAAGCTGAAAAACAAAAAACAACAACAACCAAAAAAACAACAAGAAGAGTTGGCAATAATGGAGCCATCCCAGGGGCAGAACCTGGGGGAATCACCACAGAGGCAAAGAACGTACCAGCTGGTGAGATGCTGTTCCTGCCCCTAACAGCCATGCAGGAGAGGCCTGAGACAAGATTCCTAGCTTCAGACAGTCTTCATTTCTCCGTAAGTTCTTACTAGTTATTTGGGCAAGCCACAGAGCAGATCTGAAACACGGAGGCCAATGCACCTGCTGCTAGAAGTGTGTGGTCAGAAAAGTGTGATCGGACTGAAGAGATTAGAACAGTGTTTAATGAGTAGGGAGCGAGGTGACCAGGGTCAGGCAGTGATGATTACCGAGGGAGAAGATTTACCCCCAGTGGTGATTCCTCATTGGAAGACAAGGTTTCCCTGAGATAGAATCTGTGCGTCCCTTTTCTTTGTTTCAGAACTGAAGGGAATCTTGTTTATCTTACATGTTATTATTTCATGCTCAATGGAAAAAACAAAAGGAGGAAAAAAATAATATATTTATATGAAAAATCTTCCTTTGAGATGAACCAGCTTTTACGCTGTATTCACTTTCCTTTTAGACATGGACTCCGAAAGCTTCCAACAGACCTCTTTGTGTTGCTCTCGAGCATAGGAACACCTCCCGTAGAAAATCAAGCAGCTACTTACATGGCCTCCCACTTCATGAGTAACAGACACAAATAAGCAATTCACTGTTCAACTTAGAAATCCAAAATGGCACTCTGAAGGAGGATCGTGGGGCACAGATGCTATGAGGTGAATGCACAGGTCCTTTGATCACAATGTGAGAGAAGCCTAGCCTAGAAGTTGTTCTGAAAATGAAGAGACATTCAGAAACAAGATTCTAGGAGGATGCAACTGTTTAAGTCACCAGACTTCAAAGGTCCCAGTTTGGTAGTACATCAATATTTTGGATCACGATGCTGGTCCTTTGGTGTGTGTGGGGAACCTCCCATAAAACAAACAGAAGAGCATTTTATCCTGTCTTTGGGGGAAATAGTTACAGATTTGACTTCTCAAAATCAATTTTAGGGTAGGATAGGCTATGTAGGATTATACAGGATCAAAAACTTTGGTGTGCATGGATTCTCTTTTGTGGCCGAGAAGTGTCTCTGGCTTCTCTGTGATCCAAATGTGGCTTACCTTGCCTTGAACAAAACAGTGAAGTCATTAGCATTCACACTAGTGAGGACAGTCTGAGGATTGGCAGCCTATCCAAGTACAACCAAGGAGTACTAAATGTGTCATCATTAGAGAGGGTGCTCTGGGTTGAAAGAGGATTTGGACACATAACAAGGACCATTATGTTATTAAGTTATTAAGCATGCATTTATAAGTTAGTTTATTCTTGCCAAATGAAAACATAAAAATCATTTAATTACGCAGGCACTGAAGTCTTGCATCATTAACCACATATTTAAAACAGCTTTGTATCACTTACAAAAACAATTTAAAATATCAGATTATTGAATTTCCTGTGTTCCAGTGTCCAACTGCCTTGCAGCCAAGATTAACCTGTTTATTGTCTCAATTAAACACATCAGAAAGTGTTATTTTCCATTTTTCAAAAAACTTAATTCCAGGGAAATGAGGTAATTCATCCAGCTATATTCACCAATTCACTGTTGAGAGTCAAAAATTAAATTCTGATTTTTAAAACCTAATTGTTTCCTTTTTTCCCTTTCTCAAAATATAAATACAAAGGAAAGAAAAATTAAAACCTAGCTCTACTTGTACAGTGTGCCAAGCAGGCAACATGCCGTTAAGAGACAAGAAAGACAAGAATAAAGCTGTTAAATTATTAGCTTTGAATTGAATAACAGAGAAGCACCACATGGAACCTCATCCAGCAGCTGAGGGCTGTGCTCTCCTCTCCGTCCATCACCAGCAGCTGGTGACGCCCTGAAAAGTAAAGCAGGGCTCCCAGACGCCAAGTTCTCTGCTCTGACGGAACCTCCACCTCTGCTATCTGGGCTTGGGAGGGTGGGAGTGGACCAGAGCTGATGTTTCCACATCCAGCCATCCCACTATTAGGGAGACGAGGCCGCGAGCCAACAAAATGGAATTCAAATTTGGAACCAGACCTCACCTGATATATTTTAATTGATTGTCATGTGATTGTACATCTGCTTATAATTTGACTGTCTTTTCTCGGTATGAGAAATGCTTTTGTGCAGGGCGGAACCCAAGCTCCTCTCAATTTCTATATGGAAAAAAGTATTTTCTATCTTTTCATTGCTCTCTCTGCTGAGTAGCTTTCAACAAGCTTTTGGAAAACGTCTGGACCCAGATTTACAAAGTATCAACCAATGCTATGCTAAGGCAATGTGGATATTTTATGGGCTGTAAAGCTCTCATTGTTAAGTAATTTTTGGTTATGATAATTTTAATAACAAGGACAGTAAACTACTCTAGAGATTGGAAGGCTAACAAGCTCTGCAAGTTAGTTGGGATTATTTAAATTCAATTTACACCTTAGAGACTAAATCCAAAATATTTGGTTCCAGCTACAGTTACTATTTATTTAAACATGACCATTTAGATGATTTTCAGAAATTGATGTTGGCTACAATTGCAGAGCAAAATTATTGGGCCCCTAATTTTCTAGACAGAAAGAAATTATTTTCTTCCATTTAATATGTGCCAATCTTCATTGATCTAACTTTGATTTTCTTATATAAATATGTCTTTTTACTAATTTCTTATAAAAAATTCAGCAGTAAATTTAGGGCATTGGGACCACATTATATTGGGAGGAAAGAACGAACAGAGGACCCCAAGTTTCATTTATGAGAAATACTTGGGGAACCCCAAACTTTACTCTGGCCCATGGAAACATAAGCTAAGGTTTGGGAATCCTTTTTGTCACAAGTAACTCACGCAGTCCTGGAGCATATCAGAGTCTGAGAACAATATAATTGGTCCAGCCCATGGCCAAGTCCTCCCAAGCACGGCCTGTCCTGTAAAACGTTCGATTGGAGTTTAGTTATGCCTGTCATTTTTACTCTACATACGGTCGTCGTTGTCACACCATAATGTCGGAGTCAGATAATAGAAATGAATGTATGGCCGCAGAATTGAAAGTATTTACTACCTCACATTCTAGAAACATTTTCCTGACTACCGAATTACACATAATAGAAAGAGAAAACACTTTCCCAGATCCATCAAATCCATCCACTCACTCACTTACTCACTTAGACAACTAGGAACTGAAAGTCAAATTCTAACGGAGTGGGATGTCATGGTACACATCTATAATCTCTGTGCTTGGGAAGCTGAGGCAGAAGAACTGTGGTTCAAGGCCAGCCTGATCCATCGAGAGACATCTTGTCTCAAAAAACAAAACAAACAAAATACTCAGGGACTTTGAAATGACTTCAGGTAGTAATTTCAAGTTTCTTTAAGCCTTGTAATTGTTTCAAATAAAGAAAAGAACAACTAAACTGGAAAATATAGCTTTTGTTTCTTGTTTTTGTTTGTTTTCAGAACTGAGGACAGAACCCAGGTCCTTGCCTTGCACTTGCCAGGTACGGCCTTCATCAGTGAGACAATACTCAACCCTGCAAAATACATTTTGACTAAGTATGTTTTGACTATAAGACGAAAGTCGCGCAGGTTTACTGATAGTTCAGCTTGGTGCAGTAGAATGGCTCATCACTTGACTCCTCTGTGTAATAGGTGTCACAGAAATTTAGGATCTCAGCGATTCAGTGAAATTCAATGTAAGAAAAGTAAACATATCTAGAAACGTATTCATCTCAAAAGAGGAACAGTACCAAGATTTTGGGGGTTAGAAGTGTTTTGAATTCAGCAAGGCAGGGCACAGGGGAGGAGAGGGACTAATGATCTTTAAGTCTGTCTGGCCAAACACAGCACATCGTAAAACAAGGATGCTTTCTGGTGATGCAGCACAAGAATGTGCTGTACACAGCATGATGCATCTTGAAATGTGAGTAAATTGGAGGGAGTTCCAAACAATAGATATGCTCAAGTGTGTGGAAGGACTGAGCTGTAGCAGCCTTTGATTTACATAGCATGAGGACAATCAAGGCACACAGCCCTTCCCAAGCTGGGATGGATTTTCCTCCCAGAGCCTGCAGGAGATGTTGAATTGACATCACAGGGAATTGTCAGCAGAGAGAAGAGACTGATTGCCAGGCGATGGCAGGGGGCTGGAGAGGAGAATTAAATTCCTTACACCTTGTTCATCATGTCATCCATTCCTTCTTCAAAGTTCTCCAATGACTGCTTATTACTTAAGGAATTAAAATCAAACCCAGGATGGAATTTCTGGTGTGCTCTGATGTGTCCCTCATGCTGGTGTCCCTTAGCATGCCCGCCTGCATCACCTCATCCGATCAGTGTAGGCCCTGACACAAGTCAGGGGAGCTGTTAGAATTCCCAGTTACAGATGAATACAGTAGCAGCTGATTGGATGGACTTGCTAAAAGCATGTTCAGCTGAGTCAGGGCTGAACTTTATGTCTCTTGAAGCATCCAAAGTCTTTGCGAAGATTTTCCTACAAGTTAGCTTTATTCTGCAAACACATCTCCTGCGTCTCCAGGCTCCATGGTAGCTTCCAAGTTCTAGTTTGGTCTCTTAGCAAACTAGGCCTGAATTCCCACTCAGTGCTCCTTTTCTAGGTAGTAAATGTTGTTGACATCATTCTCTTCTCTTAGAATTCAGCCTAGCTTTGTGACATCACTCACCTTATGGGTATTTAAATGATTGAACAGTGAGCTCCTTTACCATACACACATACATCCTCTGCAGCTCCAGCAGAACGCCTCTCTTGGACAGGGTGCCTATGCACCATACATTTCTCCCCTCTTCCATAATATCTTGATTGTACTTAAAGAAGGAGGAGATTCAGTAACTGTTTGGAGGATAAACAAATAATTTCATTCCCATGCTATCTTTGTGTATGAAATGAGATGAAAAAGAAAAAGTGGACCAGGTTAAACATGATAAATGTCTTTTGGATAGCATGTCTATTTCAGTTGACTCAAAGTATTCCGAGGACAATAATCCATGCTTCATTTTTATCTGATGCTCAGATTCATAGGATGGCCAATAACACTGGGCATGTCATAAGCAGCCCGCAAGAACTGAAGATTGGAACCGGTACTGACTGATGAGCCAACCTTTCATACATTTTACTTCTGTGCTAGTAGCTCACAGACGGTTGGCACACCACAGAGGAGGAGAAAGGTAGTGTTTTGTCCCCCAATATTTTCCTGGCCACATTCCATCTTCTTGCGGTCACTGCTACTCCATTCCTTCCTGACCTGTGCCTGTAGGTGCATCGTGATGAGAAGCCTGCAGTGGAGCCTCTCCTCATCCTCTGTTGACCATGGGGTGGGGAGCTGAGCACCATCAGCTCTGGGGAGTCTGGTAAGCGGGCAAGAAAAATCATGGGCAGATCATCTTAGCCAGCAGTTAACCACTCTCAAGCCAGTGTTTCCCAATCCTGAGATTGATCACTGAGCCACTCATTCCTTCCCCAGGACCAGTGACCAGACCCAGGGCTGGTCTTGCCTCCCACACTGAGCACACCTGTAACCAGGGTTCTCTGGGGTCAGAGCCTAGCCAGCTTAGGCAGAGCTGTGTGGTCCATGCCGCATTTCCATATTTTTCCTAGGTGAATATATTGACCACACTAAAACTAAATGCTAGGTTGTGGCTATTTACATTGCTGACTTTCTCTCAATTTACTAGGGTTTTACCTCACAGAAAGGGATTATATGAATCTGAGCACTACCTGGGAAGTTGGAAACTTATGTGGTTTTTGTTACTTCTGCAAGAGTCTCTCAATTATATTCCACACACACATTTCTTCACTTAAGAGTAAAACAGAGCTGTGTAAAGTGAGCAGCGTGTTTACAGTAGATCCCTATGGCTTGCTATCAAATTAGTGGCAAATCAGTATTATAGTAAACAGAGGTCAAAGATCAAACCCACAATTTCACATAAAATTCAAAACACAAGACACAAAATACAAAATAAAAGGATCATGTCATGAGACCATCAACTACTCTTAAAAAATAATCAAAACCAGGAAAAGATGAGAGGAAACAAAATTTAAACACAATTTTAGTCCAGAATTTGATGCAAAAGCCAGACCTTGCAGAGAGATCTTTTTAAAGCCATGACAACTGACTACACGCCACTCATCTTAAATGGAAACACACCTCAAAAGGTGGCGAGAACCAAGGCTTAGCAGCTCCCAGATCCTATTCATGGGGTTGACGCTGACTTTGGACAAGTCAGAATCTGCCTTTGTTTTCCACTTTGAAAAGCAGGGTGGAAACTATTGTCTTACTTCCCGAGATGACAGCTAAGGAGAGCCATGCCAGTAAAGAGACAGTGGTGACTCTTTTCAATTTGATTAGGTGTATTTTTTGAAAAGTCAAGTGATTTAGTAGCATGCAATCGTACACACCACACCCCTGTTACTGTAGGCCACTCTCCATAGTTGGCTTTCAGGCAGGAAGTCAGAAAAATTACATGTATTTTTTGTTAAAGTGTTTTTTTTTTTTTTTCCTGTTTTGGACAGAGTCTTCCTACATAGCCCTGGCTATCCTGGAGCTCACTTTGTAGACCAGGCTGGCTTCCAGCTCACAAAGATTCTCCTGCCTCTGCTTCCTGAGTGTGCTGAGATTAAAGTCATGTGCCACTAGGCACAGGTAAAGTGGTATTTTTTTTAAAAACAACACAAAATGTAAAAAAATTATTATTTAAATGGTATTATTAAAATTGGACCCATAAATTTGTTAAAAGTCAAACTTATCATTATCAATTTAGGATTAATTAATCTTAATTTAAAATATAACTACTTACTAAGTACTTAAATGAATAGATTAGGTCAGATGACAAGTATTATAGCAGGGAAATCAAAACCTTTTAAAAAGGAGTCTAGCAAAGCTCTGAGAGAGTTATGAATATTTAAGGCAGTTCAGTCACTAATTTTTATTACGATGTTACCTATTAATTTGTATTTGCTTAATCAATGCCACCAGATGTCAGTATATTCTATGCAATTACTACTGAGCTCTCAGAACCTTCCAGCTAATGAACATAATACAGTGGCCTAATAATGAAGCTCTCCAGAGGATTATAAATTCTGTTCTTCCGTGGAGTGTATTACCATAGAGGTTTTTTGGGTGACATGCAATTTCTCAATTTCTCAATAAATCTCAGCACTGAAGTTCTTTTTCTTTTTGTCTTCAAGAATTGCTTTTGTTATTTTAATTACATTTATGTGTGTATGTGTGTTTGAACATGTGTGCCTATGGAGGTCAGAGGCACTGGATCCCCCTGGAGCTGGAGCTACGGGTAGTTGTGAGCCACCTAACATGGGTGCTGGGAATCGAACTTGGGTCCTCTACAAGAGCAACACAGGTGTTTGACTGCTGAACCATCTCTCCAACCCCCTCAGTTTTTGTTGTTTTGAGACAAGATTTCTCAAAGTCGGGGTTGGCCTCAAACTTACGGAGCAGCTGAAGTTGTGTGTGAACTTCCTGCTTCCACCTTGCAGTGCTGGGATTGCAGCACGTGACGGGGTGTCCCCTTAGCACTGAAGTCTGTGACAGCAGGAAGAGCAAATTATAAAACAGATGCAGAGTCGCTAGCTCCCCATGCTGAGGAACACAAGGTTGAGTTCAGCTTCAGCGCTCTGCTCAAAATTACTACTACTGACATGGGGGAACCAACTGACTTTGGATTTCCCATTAGGAAATGACTTATTGGCATTTGGCATGTAATCTAAGGTATCGACAGCCAGAGAGACACTAGCTTATCCCGAATATAAGGAAATACATTATTGTTCTTGAAACATGAGTGGAGAAAGGAAACATATCATGATGTCCTGTAAGCTTAGAGTGCATCTCTCTTCCACAATAGAAAGAATTTAAACTTATTAACACAGAGTTCCAAACCTTTCAGAGCATTCATTTCAGTTAATTAAAATGATACAGAAGTAAAAGAAAAAAGTTAGAGTCTTAGTAATTTGTGAGATTTTGAGATTTTAGATTCTCTTAAGCAATAACTTGCCCATTCTTTAAAAAGACATACCTGGGAGCGTATTAAGAAGTGTTCTGCCTTCAATTGTGATGCCTATATAAATTCTGATGACCAAAAATGCTTTGGATCTTCAAAGCCTAACTTCAAAACCAACACTTTGCTAGTTTTCAGGAAAGATGAATGTTGCACCAATAAGACTGTGTTGAAACTTTGCATTATAAAGACACTGTGTGAAGACTGCCCTGGGCATGGTCCCCAGGGATAGCATTATACAGCAGCTCTAGGCTTCCTATTGCATAATGAAGTATGCACATTTAATCTTAGGAATAAAAGGGCCTGCTTTTATCCTAAAAGTTGCTATTACTGTATGCTTTATGCTTGAAGAGAAGTTCTTTGAAACATTATTCCTTAGAGGTAGAAAAACTGTGATAGTCTTGCTCCTTTATGACAAGAGAGAAAAGTTCCGCAAAATTTCTTGGACTCTACTTCCAAAACCATCTATATTCCTGCAACTGTATTTATGAACAGGTAGCTTGGAGCTTTTAAAAAGCTCATCTGATTTTAAAATGTTTATGAAATATTCTATAAAATTCCTCCTTTCGCCAAATTTGTGTGCACATGCATATGAGCGCGTGCACACACACACACACACACACACACACACACACACACACACAGACACACACAGAGAGAGTGAGAGAGAGAGAAAGAATTTCTTTGGCTTATAAGTAGGGGATTTTTATCTTGATAACATATATTTTCTGACACAGACAGCCAAAATCACTGTATTTGAATATTTGCACTCATGTAACACCACAAATCCTTAGAAATCATATTTTCCCCTAGTAACTGAAAGCAGATGCTGCAAACATGACTCGGACACAAGCCCTTCTTGTCTTTGTCCCCCAGCCCTCACAAACGCACTTCACAAACGCACAGAACCCCACCCACCTCTCGGGGCCCGGGCATTTGCACTGCGCACCATAGTAATAACAGTTCTGTTAGGAACTAATTTACTTTACTCACTGAAACTGGTTTCTAGGCAATAGCTAATCTTCCCCACAGGCTGTTAGACAAGTAGATGGCAGGTATAATTAATCTTTTAAAGCTGGAGAAAGAAACCAGGAGGAAGTAGAAGACATTTCACACACGCCACCTCATTTGTACTTCATTAAACTTATGAGGTAAGTGTACTCTCTCCACTGGACCAGTGAGGAAACTGACTCAGACAGATTAATTCATATGCTCAAGGTCGCTTTCTTTGTAAGCAGCAGAGCCAGGACTTAAACTAAAATCGGACTCCAAAAGCCAAGTCCAGTCCAAGATGTTTTTGTTTAAGTGACTTCTCCAAAATTACATGATGAAGGGTAATAGACCTGGATGCAGAACACGGTGCCATTAACTGGATTATGTTTGAACAGATTCCCCACAATAAAGCCTAACACTCAATTTCTACTCACTAACCAAACAGCATCCTACATTTTTCTTCTGTCTTTTATTGCTAGTTCTGATTTATTCAATATACTCAATATCTTAACTGAATTACAGGCTTGCATTTTCTTGAAACCTCTAAGTCACCTTGAAAAGGTCGATCCATAAGTCAGAGAGGAAATAAAATGTAAAGAAATCTCACCGGGGACTACTATTCAAATATTGTTTAGCCACAGAGAAAGCCATGGATGTGGTCATCAGACTTCTGTGTGGTAGTGCGTCTGGTTGACACAGGCGGGGGGATGGGGGGGCAGGCAGGCCCGGTGCTTACGCACTGGCTCAGTGTTCCCAGTATCTCATGCTGTCTGCAGCCTTTCTCTCCTCCACGTCTCATAGCTCAAAAAACATGATCCCCAAGATGTAAGTAAAAGGCAAGAAAAACGTGAGTGCTTCTATGCACACGATTCCGCTCTCGAGTTGTCGTTTGGCACTGAGGACATTGAGACTGCGTGACACATGGAGGGTCAGCAATTTGATGCAGTTTCAAATGTCCCATTTTTCTGTTTGTTTCTTCAAGACAGGGTTCCTCTGTGTAACAGTCCTGGCTATCCTGGAACTCACTCTGTAGCCCAGGCTGGCCTCGAACTCAGAGATCCGCCTGCCCCTGCCTCCCAAGTGCTGGGATTAAAGGCGTGCGCCACCGCCGCCCAGCTTAATGTTGTCTCATTTATTCAATATATATCTCAACAGATTTAGGCAATCCTGAGTCTCAACACATGGGGGCAAGCCTTTTGCCTCACCAGGCCACTCTGGCCACTTGAGGGCAGAGGCAATTTTTGCTCTTGTGTCTAAATGATGAACCCTAGTGTTTTGGGAAAATAAAAAGATATTTCCTGGGCCCAGTCTGGAGCCGTCTCTCAAAATATCAGAGTACTGGCAAGCACGGCTGTTAGGGCATCAGTCTTTGCTTGAGTAAACACAGCCCAGTGGCGGCCATTTTCTTCTTGAGTGCATTTTTGGGAGGAAATCATGAGTAACCAGAGAGAATGGAAAGGAAAAATAACTTCTCAGGGCGGCACACATACTGCTTTTTGCTTTGTTACCCACCAGGGAAGTTCATGGAGTTGAAGACATCATCCTGATGGTGAACTCAGTGGTCCGCTGGTTCTGTGCAGAGTATCTATCACTTCACCCCCATTATAACCCTAAAAACTGGCTTGTAAAACTCCCCCTGTTCTGACTCAGTGGAAGAGAAGCTCAGATTCTTGTGTGTTTACATATTCTGTGCCAAGACAAGGAGAAGAGGTCTCACAATGCCTCATCATTTTATGAGGCCTCTGGCTAGGAGTGACCCAGACCGGGGGTCACAGGCCTTGCCTACTCAGGGGTCCTGGACTTTCCCTGCATGGTATCTGTTCCAAGGCCAGATGCAGAACTGCTGTTAGAGGGCCTCCTGAGCTGAGCCAGGGACTTCAAGTACTTCATGTTTTATGCTTAGGTGGGTTTTTAGGGTGAACATGTATCTGTGCTCAGGTAAAAGTAGAAAATAAAGCAATTGATGTTTCATTGACTCAAAAAGGGCTCTGAAATTTCTATGTAACAAAGGTTCTTGGCTGGTTAGAAATAACCAACCTTTTCAAATACTTCTACAGACAATACAATCTGTCTCTACAAGGACTCATGCCTGGTACTGTTAACTGGGCCAAGAACCCCTAGTGGGGTAGGTCATGTTCCCTGGGAGAACTTAATACCAGTATTCAGCTGAGTAGACACAGTATTAAACTAAATAAGCCCTAAATAAGACATCGCCTCCCCTAATATCATCTCCCCTCCCTCTACGGCTCAGAGATCATCATGGAAGGTGGGGCAGAAAGACTGTTGGGAGCCAGAAGTAGCGGAGGGCTGCTGTGAAGCATGTCCTGTATGACAGGGACGCTGCACACATAAGCTCACAGAGGCTGTGAAAGTGTGCATGAAACCTGCGCTCGATCAGGCCACAGTCCCAGCTCGGGGGTAGGTGATCCCACCCTGTCTGAAGAGCTATAAACGACTGGCTATTAGGGGAGGAGCGTACTGCCCACTTTCCAGAGGATGGCCCTGTTCCAGGCACACACTGGCCGCACTGAGTGGATCCAGTGGGTTTAAAAAGGGCACATGAAGTCAGGAGGGGAAAGTGGTGGGGGGTGGAGTAGGGGATAGATCAAAACGTAATATATTCATGTGTGAAATTAAACAATAATTTAAAGATAGTTATTATACTCATATTCAGGAGTTTGGAACCTACGAAATAATTCTCATTACATACTCACTTTTCTGGATCGGCTCATATTTCATAGCAAGTTGACTGGCTTCCCTGCCTTCAGTTATCCTGATGCAATGACAAAAGAATCTCCTTTCTCTCACTGCAAGTTTCCTCAGCAAGGTTTATATTCACCATAACGTTGCTGATGTAATCCCCTTCTCTGGCCCTTGGTTATTATAGCAGAAGGTTATGATCTCAATATCGATAACAAAATGATAGAACTAACAGTAAAAGTTACCTATTGATCAATGTACATGGACTATCGTTGTATTGAGAATCATATATATATGATTATATATATGATATACACACACACACACATATGATTTAACTAATCTTCACAACAGAAGGTAAGATTAACAGTGCGTATAATACTTGCCTGGACTTCAGGATGCTCAGAGTGGGCCATGGTCAAACATTACTCAGGGTGAACCTATGGTAGTGTGTCTGGAAGGTGTTAGGGTTTGGATTAGCAAACTGAGTAAAGAAAATGGCATGAGCTCTCAATCTTGGGGGCAGAGCATGTCTAATTTCTTGAGAACCTGAGTAGAATAAATAGGAAGTAGACTTTCCTCCTGACTGCTTGAGCTGGAACAAAAATCATTTTCTGTCCTCAGTGCCTGGCTCTCAAGCCATCAGCTTTGGACTAGTCACTGTAACTGCCAGCCTGAAATTTTCAAATGGTAGATTACGAGGCTCCCTCCGTAACCTCCACAGCCAAGCGAGCCAGTTGGCTCTGCTTTCTTTAGAGGCCAGCTAAGGTGGCGGCCACCGTTTGAAGCAAAGCAGAAGTGCTATGAGGCAGGTACCCGGATAGCCACTCGCTCATTCATCCCTCACATCCTCTGCCAGTGATCCAGAGAGAAAACAGAGAAGGGGCAGCTTTAGTCTCTGTGTCCCCTAACAGGTAGGATTACTGTCTCAGCCACCGTCGTTGTCTCCAAGTCTGCCGGGTAACAGGAATCCGATAAACATGCAACTGACGAATGAATGGGTGGACATCTGGACACCTGCCTCATGAAATTTCTGTTTTGCTTCAGATGGTGGCCACACCTTAGCTCTTCTCTGAAGCTGCCCCTTCCCAATCTTCTCTCTGGTATTAATAGAGTCCTTCTCTGTGCTCTCCCAGAAATGTGCTAAAATATAGAGAATATATTTAGCAGGACTGAAAGTACATCCTGCAAAGTTGAAAGTTCTTTGACGGTGGGGATTTATTTTTATTCACTTCATGCTTAGGCCCTAGCTAGCATAGGGCTTGCCTCTCAGGAGATGGCCAACAAACCTCAGTTGAATTAAACACTCTATCTTGCCTGTCCATTCCCATTGGTCAAGACATTTATTTGGATTAAACTATCACAATGAAAAGATAATAAAGGGTACAAAGAAGAAGTAGGGACAGTATAGCACACGGTGGAACTACACAATAGCCATAAGGCAGTACAGGCCCTGCTGCCTGATCTCTCTGCCTGGACACTGAGGCATGCTGCCTCAGAGCATCGTCTCCCTCTGTCTCCCCAGCCTGGCACGTGCTTTCCAGAGAGCAAGTGGCCATTTGTATTAGTTCTTTTTCTCACTGTAACAAAATACCGGAGAAAAGTAAGCCGTGAAAGGAAGGGTTTATTTGGCTCACAGTTTGAGGGGTTAGCCCATCATTGTGGGAAATGCATGGCACCAGGACCCTGAAATCGCTTGCCACATTGCATCCACTATTAGGAAGCAGAGAGAAATTAATGGTGCGTTCAGCTCACTTTCTCTTTCTGTTTCAGTCCAGGCCCCCAGCCCATGGGATGGTACCACCCACATTTAGAGTGAGTCTTCCTTTTTCAATTAAATGTTTCTGGAAATTCCCTCAGGAGGTGTTGTCCTTGATGATTCCAAATCTAGTTAGGCTGGTACCTTTCTTGCCTACCATGCCAGCGTTGATTGATGAATAAAAACTATATTCAGGCACCTGACAAGCCCTCAGAGGGTTTAACATCAGTAAACACATCAGTCTGGGACTTAACCTTCCCCAGGAACTTCATTCTCAAAGACAGTCAAGTCCCCCTCCACCCTGACCTCTGTTAGGCCCCGCTGGTCCCCTCCTGGCCACTCCACACCAGCACAGACACCGGTTCACCTTTCACTCCTCTGGCACACTGTTTTGGCTTCTTGGATAATGCCTCTTCTGCAAGAGCTTTATGGTTTTTTCTGGGGCTTCTTAGATTCTCTTTAGTTAATCTGAGTTTTCTTCCCAACCGAGTTTCTCAAACAGTTTCCTTCCCGGCTCCCCCCCCCCCCCTACACCCGCTAACTAGTTCAGCCCTGTATGTCTTCTGCAGGTGACCCCGTAAGCTTTGTACTTTCCCCTCAGTCACTTCCGTAAGCATTTCCAGAAGGGTCTTTGAGCTTTAGACACAGGGGATAAATAAAAATAACAAGCAGTGGATCCTTTCCAAAGAGCTGTCCTGGGCACAGAAGCACACACAGGAGAGGGCAAGTGGGTGATAACGGAGATTGCCCAGGACCTTCTCCCACTCGAGTAGACCCTGCAGTAAGGATTTGCATGCCACTTGTCTACTGGGAGGTGATCCAAGAAAGCACGTTGAGAGAGTGAACCAGAGAGAGAAAAGTCAGCCTTGTATTGTGAAACAGTGGATAAGTGCTCTGGGCAGCTGGGGCTCAGTCTTGCTGTGACTGTTCTGGGGTGTGGTGTAGGGCACCCTTTGGGATACCAACAGGTTCCTGCCTGCTGTGGGTTAAGGGTTACTTTTTTGTTTGTTTGTTTGTTTGTTTTTGTTTTTTTATTTAATTTTTTTATTTTATAATTTAATTTAATTTTACATATCTGCCACGGATTCCCCTGTCTTCCCCCTTCCCGCACCCCCCCCACCTTCCCCCCAGCCCACCCCCCATTCCCATCTCCTCCAGGGCAAAGACTCCCCTGGGGATTCAGTTCAACCTGGTAGATTCAGTCCAGGCAGGTCCAGTTCCCTCCTTCCAGGCTGAGCGAAGTGTCCCTGTATAAGGCCCAGGTTCCAAACAGCCAGCTCATGCACTGAGGACAGGTCCCGGTCCCACTGCCTGGGTGCCTCCCAAACAGATCAAGCCAATCAACTGTCTCACTTACCCAGAGGGCCTGATCCAGTTGGGGGCTCCTCAGCTATTGGTTCATAGTTCATGTGTTTCCATTAGTTTGGCTATCTGTCCCTATGCTTTTTCCAATCTTGGTCTCAACAATTCTCGCTCATACAATCCCTCCTCTTTCTCGCCAACTGGACTCCCAGAGCTCTACCTGGGGCCTAGAAATCTCATCCAATGACTGAGGGAAGCGGATGCAAAGATCTACGGCAAGGGTTACTTCTAAAGCACTGGCCTCTTGGCCCTTTTACCGCCTCCTGTGGAGATGATGAATCCCTGTGGTCAGAGAAAGCCCTGAGGCTGCAGACAATTGTAAAACAAAGCTGCAGATGCATGGAGGAGGTGCTCCCTCGATTCTCAGTGGATGAGAGAGTAAATACTAGCACCTGTTACTTTGATAGAGAAATTCGGTTGTGTTTGAGGCAGGTGTGGTGGAACAGCAGAATGTTCCCAGAGAGACTGTGTCAGCAAGGCTTTGAGTGAACAGGAGTTCTCCCAGGTAAACAAGCAGGGAAGGGTCTGAGACTCAGAAGACACTATGACCAAAAGGTGACAAGAGGAGAGTCTGGAGAGGGCTGGCAGCCTTTTCATTCCAACACCAAGAGACAAAACACACAACAGAATGAAGAATGAGTTCGCTTTGTTTTTCTCAGCATTGCCCAATGGTCATTGTGGCCAATGCTCACAACAGCTAACACCATTTTTCCAGATCTGCAATACCCCCTCCAACACACACACACACACACACACACACACACACACACACACACACACACATGCACGCACACACGCACGCACGCACGCACACATCATTCTGCATCAATATAAACAGGTGCTTGGCTTCAGACTACAGGGGTGCCTGGGTGGACAGGAAAGGAGATCCAGCTATGGATATTATATAACTATGGTAATTATAACTATAGTTGTTCTCTAACTTTCCAGAACACAGTTAAGCCTTCTGCAGATTCCAGCTTCAGACCCTTTGCTCTCCTTCAGTCTGCATATTCATCGTCTTGAAAGGCAGATTTTCTTTTCCTGAGCTTCTCAATTTTTACTGTATTCTTCAGCAGGGGATCTTAAGGAAAATGTGACATTTTCATCTCTTATGAGCAAATATAATGAGGGGCCCTGGGGAAACAGAGCCTGTGTTATATATAGAAGAAACAACCTTCACCCAGAAAAAAGAACTACAGAGATTGGGAAAGACTCACTTCAAACATATACTGCTGGGCATAAATAAATAAATAACCCAGAACTGCAGACAGTGAGCCGAGCCTCTGGGCTCCAGGTGAGTCTGAGAGTGTGCCTGTGCACAGTGTGCAGGAAGCAGGTTCTGCTGAATACCAGAGCTCCCCTGTCTTTAGCAGCACCCTCTGATGGTGATGCTTCTCCACTGTAGTGTTTTATTTCATCAAGAGTAAAGGGCAGAAGGGGAAAAACCCAACGATAAAAATAACGGGTATTTTGGAAATTGTTCTTGTTTATATCATTTCGTGTTTTTTTTTTTTTTTTTTTAATAGAGGGAGCTGGGAACAGGGATGGGGGAAGAGGGCAAAGAGTGTCTCAGAACTAATTATAGCACTAGAGTCCTCCAAGAGCCTTGCTCCTGCTCTGTCGCAGGACCAGCTTTGTCCTGACGCATGAGTCAGAGACATCCAAGGTCAAGCTTGTGACTGTCAGGAGCCATCATGACATTTGGGGTGTAGCTAACTTGGAGCATGGGGTGGAGTTTCTCAGCATGATGCTGGTGACAATATGGCCGGCTGGGCTCCCTGTTACCTATGGTTTTTGTTTTTTTAAATCTAGGGATATAATTGTTCTGTCCTGTCTGCTGTAGGATGTTTAGTATTTCCTGGCCTTCGTCCTCTAGTGAATATGGTAGATACACGCTCTCGTTCCCACCAAGTTGTCAAAGCCCCAAATGTCTCCTCATACTGCCAATTGTCCCTTAAAGGGCAGAGTCACCCTATTTGTGAACCATTGACACAGAGCCACACAGTCGCTGCTGTGGAAGCAAATTTGTCTTATTTCTTATTGTTTTTGAGACCAGGTCTTACTATGCTGCCTAGGCTGGCCTCCAATTTGCCATCCTCCTGCCTCACCCTCCTGGAATTACAGGTGCACCATCACATCCAGTTAGAAAACTTGTTTGAGAAATCGCTCAAACATGCTATAGTTTTTTCCCCCAAAGAAGAAACGAGAAGGAACAGAACACCTTGCCTTTTTCCTCTCTGTCTATAGTTCCCTTTTCTTCTTAGCTCCCCAAACAGGATTCCTCTGCAGCATCCCACCACTGTTTGATTTCCCTCAGTCTCTCAGACAGACCAAAGCAGCTAAACAAAGCCCAGGACCCCCGTGGCTGGGAACCTGAGGCCAGCTGATAATGAAACATTTTCGGATAGCAGAAGGGGGAAAAAGAACATTTTCATGTGCTTCCTGTTAAGCATGACCTGTCATAAATGATGTAATTTTTAATCTCCAGAAAAATATGAAGGTTATAACCTCCTTGAAGGCAAGGGCTATGTTTTTTTTTTAAATCTATGGGTATAATTGTGCATAATGGCTGGCACGTAGTAGATGCTCAATGAATTTTTTAATGAACAGTTTGAAATACATCATCTAGCAGAAGCCCAGAAGACCCAGAAACAAGCAAACAGACCTCTAGAGAAGTCCTTGTATTTCAGTGAGTTGTTCACAAGGGAATATCTATCCCCCAAATCTGTATGTTCTCCTTGGTTCAGCTCTGTCCAGGAAACACTGGTTGTTTCGTACAGTGAGACTGGGACATAAGGGGTGGGGGGACAAATAAAAAAACCCAAAACAAAACAAAAAAGTCTCTACTCCCTTGAAGTCACATGAAGAGGCATCATGGGTAATTTGAATGTGCTGTGGCACCAGAGACACTGAGACTTAGCTACTTCCACAGGAACCCAGCAGGAAGGTCACCAACTCAGTCTTTGCAAGACAGAGCAGCAGGATGTTGAGGGATCAGCCCTGAGCTGTGTTGAGGGACAGCAGGGAGGAGGCACGTGAAGGGGGTGGGAGTGAAGGAGTGGGGTAGTGGTGTGGGGGGGGCGGAGTCCAGGCTCACTCAGAAACGACAACAGACAAGCAGGGAAAGCCAGAACAGGCACGGAGGCTGCATATGGGATGCTGCGTGTGACCTGATGTTGCTGAGGCTGGGAATGATGGGAGATAAAGCCGCAGAGTCAGAAGTGCAGGGTCACAGAGGACTTGGAATTCCCACCAGGCAATGGGGGCGCTGACGGTGTTTCATTCAGCAAGTAGCTGGTGTCATCTGACTTCTGCAGCAGGAAGCATGGGTTTCAAGGGCAGGGGCCGGGTAGAGATCATCACAACCTGCAAGAGGTACAGTGGTAGGGTGTGCTCTGTGATGGAAGACAAAACAGTGCAGAGTGAGAAAAAGGGACGGAGTTGTTCCAGAGCGGCTGAGCCACAAGTGACCATTCTCTGAGCAGAGAGGATCTACACATGGCTGAGTGGTCCATGAGAGGCATGTTTGATCTGTTGAGATGTGAAGAGCATTTCTTCTTGACTCCCATACTGCATTCCTGAGATTTGTATTGTATGTTCTATTGGGTAGAGAGATATGGATATAGATAAAGATATTCCTCATAGACACCTTTATATTTGGGATTTTTGGGGGGGGTATGTATGTGTTGGGCCCTGACCCCCATTCCTTGGGTAGCTGTTGCCTTGCTTGCTGACCTTGATCAGGTGTCCTCCCTATGCTGATTCCCTGCCCATTTCCTTCCTCTAAAACAGCTTACCAGAGGTTCCTTGTTTGTGTATCCTGCATTTGGTGTAAGCAGCTAGGATGCAAGAATGTAAAACATCTGTGGTGAACTTCTACCCTCCGGGTTCTCCCACTGTGCTGTAAGCCTGTATTTAAGGCCTCTTCCTTCCTTTAATAAACGGCATTCTACTGAGTCGAATGAGCCGCTGCCTTGTCTCTGTTTTAATCCTCAGTCCCTCGCTCGTACCCGGGCACTACATGTATGTATATGTGGTACATGCACAAGGGTATGTGAGAGTGTGCTCATTCCTGCACGCACAGAGGCCAGAAGAGGATGTCAGGTGTCCTGCTCTATCATGTTTTACCTTGAGACAGGGTTTCCCATTGAACCTGAAGCAGTGATCCTTCCCTCTCCACGGGCCAAAGCCCTGAGAATATGGGGTGTGCATGTCCACGCCAGGCTTTTCACATGGGTGCTGGGGACCTGACCTCGGGTTCTCATGCATCAAGTGCTCTTACATGCTGAGCCATCTCCTAAGCCCTGTCTTTAAAGATGTCTGCACTTGTTTTTAAAAGTAAAGCTGTTTATAAAGGAAAGGATAGTTGGTTTCCCCACAGGAGGGAGCTATGAGAGGAGAGGGGACAGGCAGTCCAGATTTTGAAAGGAAGAGGCCAAGTTTCTAGTCTTGGTGCCTCCAAGATGACAAAGGCTGGGAAGGGAATGGTGAAGAAAAAGAACGAGGATATAGGTAAGAGTTCAAACCACATTTGGTGTGCTGAGTGGCAATGAGCTAGGAAATACTCGTGAAGTGTGAGGCAATGCCAAGATCTGACTGGA
This sequence comes from Peromyscus aztecus, assembly GCA_902168405.1. Taxonomy (NCBI): domain Eukaryota; kingdom Metazoa; phylum Chordata; class Mammalia; order Rodentia; family Cricetidae; genus Peromyscus; species Peromyscus aztecus. The sequence goes on along the minus strand of CABHPQ010173632.1, from coordinate 9,026 downwards.
AGAAAGCAGGTAAAACCTCGCAAGGCTACACAGAGAGTTGGATGGACCATCCTCAGAGCCCCCGAATGTTCCCTCTCTGAGATCTGTGCAGCCTTGGCAAGAACACAGAGGTGCCCGTCTCACTGGCCCAGGCCCATCCCTGTTCTCCTCTGATATGCAGAACAGGAAACACGGGCAGGTGGAGGAATTGTTCTCCTGGTCTTGCAGCCTCAGCACACCCACATTCCACCCCAAGGCTTCCAACCCCAGCCACGAGGTTGTGTCTGGGAACACAAACACCACTCCTGTAGCCCGCCCTCTAGAGGCCCTGCAAGTGGGCCCAGGACCCTTGGGGTAGGCATTCTCAACAACCTGAGCTCACAAAACATGATATTGAAAGAGAAGGCATAGGTTCTCTGCGGGACTTTTCCCCTGGTCCCTTGGACTCCTTGCCCTTGGGAAAGGAGGGTCTCCTAAAATATGAGGTCCTTTGCAGGAATGGCAGGGATGGAGATGAAAAAGTTATGAATTGAGACCTTGGTCTGCAATGAGTGTGTGTGTGTGTGTGTGTGTGTGTGTGTGTGTGTGTGTGTGTATGGTGTGGTGTGAGGTGTGTATGTGTGTATGTGTGAAAGAAATAGAAAGAGGGAGGGAGAGAGGGAGAGAGAGAGGTGGTGTATATGTGGTGTGGTGTGTGTATGTGTGTGAGAGAAAGTATGTGGTGTGGTGTGTGTGGGTGTATGTGTGTGTGGTGTGTGTATGTTGTGGTGTGAGGTGTGTATGTGTGTATATGTGAAAGAGAAAGAGAGAGAGAGGGAGAGAGAGAGGTCGTGTATATGTGGTGTGGTGTGTGTATGTGTGTGAGAGAGAAAGGGTGTGGTGTGGTGTGTGTGGGGTGTATGTGTTGTGTGTGGGGGTGTATGTGTGTGTGTTGTGTGTGTGGTATATATATGTGGTATGGTGTGGTGTGGTGTGTGATATGGTGTGTGTGTATTTATGTATGTGAGAGAGAAAGAGAGAGATGTGGTGTGTATGTGTGTGTGAGACAGAGAGACGAAAGAGAGAGAGAGAGGGAGAGAGGGGGGGTGGTATGTGTAGTTCTATGTGTATTTTGGAGAGAAGGGTGGCAGTGATCACAGATAAATACATAGGAAACAAAAATCAATAATAAAGGGACCTCTTCAGTCCAAGCCTCTTTCTCTGGAATCCACAGAACACAGGGTTACTGTTCTCACGGGTTCATTTTTCTGGTTTCCCCCAGTTAGCTTCAGTTCCTGCTGAGTTCAAACAGGCAAGCAGAGCTGGGGATGGCCCACTGAAAAGTGGTATCTGGAAGGGAAGGGCAGTCCCCAAATAGAAAAACGCATTAGTTAGGGGTCAGTTAGCACCAGGGCAAATAACTCCACATGCCTTCTCGGGACATGGCCCCATTACAGCAGGGAACAGTGACGAGTGTGCTTTTAGAAGTTTCCATTTTTGGGGAAAAGCATTTGCTTTCAGTTGTCTGAAATGCTTTATTTAGAGTCCCTTGTTCTGTGACTGGGACAGTCAGTCGCTGCTGCAGTCCCATTTAATTGGAACATCAGACTTTCTGCTGCCCCTCCTCTGGCTCAGTGTCCCCATCAAGACCTGTGCTTCCTCCTTCTCCTTCTGGAGAATTCCATGTGCCTATTCCCAGAGCTGCAGTGATGCCCCATTGCTTGACCAGACAAGATAAACTCAGCTCCAGTAACCTAAGCTTTTGAATGAGGTGGCAATTGTAGTTACGCCCTAATTCACAGCCTCATCATTAAATTACCACGGTCTCAATGGCACTGGGAACTCTTGCAGCAGCTGGCGAACGTGGGAACAAGGCTCCCCCTCCGTGGAGCGGCTTCTGTGGTAGCAGTGGGGAGGACAGAAGATAATGAATACCTCTCTCCTCAGATCTCAGCTGTGGCCTTCCATGCTGGGGTATGCACTTGTCAGGAGCTGGGTGGTAAACATCACTGAGAGAACTGGGGCTAAAGAGCCTTGAGGTGGCCTTTGAGCTGACCTCGGCTCAGGGTGAGGTCCCACACTTCCCAGCTGGGTCATCTTCTTTGAAGGTCAGCCCGAAAAGTATTAGTAAAGACGGGACCCCTGACCTGAAGCTAACACTGTTTAGCCTCCTTTGTCCCAAGCAACAAGGCATGGTAGACCAGACTGGCCACCCATCCATTGCTTACAGGGCATCTTCTAGAGGGAGGGCTTCACGTGCCAGAAGGCTGACTCAGAAACAAGGCAGCTGGCTGATTCGGCTCACTTGTGCGAACACTTGGGCCTGCATTTTCTAACAGTTACCTGCACCCAGGATTCGGGGCCAGACCCAACCAGAGTGGCCAGATGAGATATGAGGACAGCAGAGGAAGAACAAGAGGCCCAAATACATGGCAATCCTCTTCCCCTCAGTGATCCTTGGCCTAAAGGGCTCTCCATACATAGTGAACCAAAGCTTAACCTGGTGAATAAAACAAACTCTAACGTGTGAGTGAGTGTGTGTGTACATATATGTATATGCATACACACACGTGTGTGAGGGTTTATGAATGTGTGTGTGGCACATGAAGTCAGAGGACAACCTCTGGTATTGTTCCTTGGCTGCCATTCACGTTCTTTTTCGGCCATTCTTTCTTCCTTTCTTTGAAACAGGACCTCTCATTGGCCTGGAACTTAACAAGTAGGCTAGGCCCGTTGCCCATCGAGATCCAGACGTCTGCCTGTCTTCACCTCCATAGGAGCACTGGTATTGCAAGGGCAGCCCCTCCCTCGCTTGGCTCTTCATGTGGGAAATGGAGATGCAGCCGAGTCTTCACACTCTCACCCTGTACCGGGCTATCACCACAGCCTGTAGCCGACTCTTCCGGTGAGCAGCCGGTTCTCAGTGAGCCACAACGGGTTACTCACAGGCGGTCAACTACTTAAACCAAGCCCAAAGAAAGCAAATGGCTTGCTGCCCCGGGTCTGGCTGTGTTTGTACTTCATGCCCACTTCCCATACACTGCCTCCTTTCCTCAGTCCTACAGATATCACTAGCAGCTGGGGAGTCACTCTCCATGGATGCCAGTTCTGGGAGCTGGCTTCATCCGGAGTTGTTCTTTGCTTCAGTCACACCCTGTTGAATTGGATACATCTACAGTTTCATTTTTAATAATCCCACAATATGGCATCAAGAGGCTTGAAACTATGCTGCCATTCAATGCCTTCAAGCATTCTATCAGTAGAAATTACTAGCCCCTGTTAGGGAGAAGGACATTAAACCCAGACAAGTAGTGTGACTTGCCCCACATCCTTAGTGGCTTTTAATCCATTTGTGAGGAGTCTAAATGGGGTCCACGCTCCAGCCACTGCCAAGCTGTCACCTCGCAGGCACATGGGGTACTTAGACTTTATACTTTGGAGTTCTGCTGGCATTCAGTCTCCCGTGGTTCCACTCTGATCTCGTCTCTTTCTAACACTCAGCTCTGCCTTGTTCCCTGTGAGCACTCCTTGTTTGGGGGCCGATGTAGGGTGTACTTGAAACACCATGTCCTTATCTAATCCCTTGCATTGGGTACTGGCACCCAGGACCTCAGTTTATCAGGACAGAACATTTGCCTGGATTTGCCAGTACTGCCCAGGAATCCCAGCTTCTACTGGGGTCACCACATTTTTTTCTAGGTTTGTAGACACTTATTGACTTCTTTTGCCACTGTTGCTGATGACCTGCTTACGCTTCCACGACCTCCACTCTCCAGGGCCCACCCATCCCTTGCCACTGGGTAATGTCTCATCAACTTGTCCCACCTGTCTCCTAGGTTTAAACCACTCTTCACACCAAAGCATTTAGAACATGTCTATTGACAAGGCCACACTTCCCCAAATGGGTGTCAAAGTTCTGGACCTTGCCTGTGTTCCTGCTGTAACCAGGGCTAGTCTCCAGTCCTTCAAGAGGGATGTCGGGAAACTTTGGGAATGTCTCAGAGCGGGACTTCTGCAATGGGGTATCTTTGGAGAGCAGAGGGACTGGAGTGGAGTCAAGACCTGACTGTCCCCTGGGTTGCCTAGAGCTACAAATTGGATCCTGTCTTTAAGAGATACAAATAAGGACTTGCATGCTTCAAAGGCTACTTTTAGTTGATAAATGTATTTTCTTTGAATGTGATTTTTGAAAAGAGACTAGTCATGTGGAACTCTATAACTATAAAAACTCCATTTGGACACTGGCCCATGTCCCTGAAGAAGACAATTGTTTTGCAAACCATCATGTGACAAGTCCTTAGGAGGGCACTGTTTCCATCTGGAAATAAAGTTTATCCAAATTCCGACAGGGTTTCCAACAACACAGTCCTCATCTGGAAATCCCACTTCCTTCCTTGGCTCCCTAAGTCTCTGGGTCAAGAGGAGCAGGACTTCTACCTACAATAAACTTTCCGAGCATCCTTGAAAAGCCAGATTACCAGGAGAGCCCCACTACACAGGCAAGAGAAAGAAGCCACACACTCACCATGGTTTAAGTATCTCATTACCCAGTGCCTTGTAAAGCTCCCAGCAAGTGGCCTGTGTGTATAATTGTATTATTTATTTATCATCCTTATCATTGTTAGTGTATATATACATCCATATGTATATATCATATGTGTGGAAGTGCGGCCGTACATGTGCCAAAGTGCACATGAGTTCTCTTCTCCTCCATGAGTTCTGGTGACGAACTCAGGCTGTCAGGTTTGCACAGAAGTACTTTTGTCCATTGAGCCATCAAGCCAGACTTGGGTTTGTTTTAAAAGTCAGGAGGGTACAGCAACATGGCTGAAACACAGGAGTGTGAGAAGGGAGTTGGGTGCTCTAGGATCTTGTGATGTTTTTGTCATCTACAAAGGTGTTCACGGGAACAGGGAAATCTAACTTCATTTGGATAGATGGAATTTTAGCTTATAAATACAATTAAGTGCATAAAATATCTGTTGAATGCTTTCAGATGCTAAGAATATTAGAACCAAAAGTTCTAGATGTATGTGAGCATGTAGAGATGGACCAGTTTTGTTTAAAACAAACCAAAACCATCAAGGAAAGTTTGGAAGTTCCTGAACCTGAAGAGATTTGAGAGCTGTGCGTACTGGGTCTAGCAATGGGTGGCTATAACTCTTCTGCAGGTTCTCATGACCCTCATAACGGACAAGGAAACCCACACTAACTCAGTAGAAGTTAGTGAAGCATCCGTCACTGCGTCCCCCCGCCCCCCCCCCCCCCCCGTCCTGGCCCCCTCCTCCATGCTTGGCAGCTACACCAAAGGCCGCTGGTAACTACCCAGGGCTTTTCTTCATTTCCTTTGAATAGACCTCAACTCTTCAGTTACCTTTTCTAGTTTTGGTCAGTCTAGGGTTATGGCAACAAGAAGAAATGTTTTCAAAATGTCTGATACCAGATATCGGCGGAAGCGACACAGCAAGATCCCAGAGTGCCTTGCTCCCTTCTCAGCGGCCTGTATTTCAGTCATGTTGCCTTTCCCAGCTGAGTTTATCTTGCTCATTTTAGAAACAAACCCAGGCCTGGCTTTATGGCCCAGTGGATAAAAGCACTTGCTGTGCAAGCCTGATTTACCGGCGTTTGATTGCCAGAACTCATGGTGGAAGGAGAGAACCTCTGGTGATCGCTGTGACAGCTGAAGAAATGCTGCCCCCAAGTACCACTCCCTGGAGGCTGTGTCCCTGAAAGGATTAGGGTGAATTGCATCAACTGCTCACAAAGGCCTGGGAATAATGCCTGTTACGACCAGGCATGCACAGAGACAGGAAAGTACAAGCTATAAGGAAAATATTTGCAAAAAAACCTATCTGACCAAGAACGGTTATCCAAAATACACAAAGAACTTGGGGAGTTGACATTGAGAAAATAAATAACCCATTTTAAAAAATAGGCAAAAGAATATGAACAGACACATCTCACAAGAGAAGATAACACACGGCAAATAAACACACAAAAAGATGCCTGACATTATGTGCCATTAGGAGTTGGAAGTTAAAACAACAGTTAAATTTAGAAACCACTAACCACATCAGATGTAGGTGACAATGTGAAGTGTTGTGAACGCTCATGCACTGCAGGGGTGTGAATGGTACAACCACCTGAGAGAGGACAAAACTTAATGTCCCTCTCCTGCCGTCTGATTCACAATTCTGCCTCTTGGTATCTATCAAAGAGTTGAGAATGTAGGTCTGTGCAAAACTCTGAACTCAAATCCTTAGAGCAGCTGTGTACATAATTGCCCCAATCTGGCAGCTACCTAGATGTCTTTCAATAGGTGAATGGATAAATAAGTTATAGTGCATCATGACAATGTTTTAATATTTAGTGTTAGACAGAAATGAGCCACAGCACCGTGAGAAGCCACGGAGAGTCTTACCACTTTATTATGAAGTGAAAGGAGCTGCCATGCTGCATGATGCCAACTGTGTGGTGTTCCAGAAAAGAACAAGTTATGAAGATGGTAAACAGACCAGGGGTTGTCCTAGGTTTCACTCCTGTTGCTGTGATAAAAAGTAACTTAGGGGAGACAGGTTTTATTTTTGTTCCCAACTCCAGGGTCAGTCTATCATTGTGGGGCAAGTCACAGCTGCAGGAGCTTGAGGCAGCTGGTCAGTGACATGCACAATAAATAGCAGATAGAGAATGGATGCTGCTGCTTAGTGCTCAGCTTGCTTTCTCTACAGTCCAGGGCACCAATCCAGGGAACAGCATTGCCCACTTTCAGGCTAGATCTTTCCACATCAATTAAAGCAATTAAAATAATCTTTCCATGGACTTGCCACAGGCCAGGGTGATCTAGAAAATCTCTCATTGATACTCTCTTCTCAGATAATTCTGGGTTGTGTCAATCAGAACTAACCACCACAGCAGTAGTCAGGCATTGGGAAGGGATGGTCACGAGGAGCACAGAAGTCTTCCAGGGCAGTGTGTATACTTCGTGTTACACTGTGACAGTGGGTGGTGGATACTTCAGAAAGCTACAGGATATTCAATACACCAAGAGTGAGCCTTAATGCCAAAAATGGACTTTGGGTGATAATTACATGTCATTGTGACTTCATCAACCATAATAAATGTACCACCCTGACCCTGGCATGTGATGTTCAGAGTGGGGAAGACTGTGCGTATATAGAAGCAAAGGTTACCATAAGGTAACTTGCTCAATTTTGCCACAAATCTACAAATTCTTTGAAAAAAAAAATCCTATCTTTTCAAAAGTAAAAGAGTGGGGGAAGATTACCATATTAACATAATCAGAATAAAGTTGAAGTGGGCATATTACTGTAAGAAGAACAGACAGTATTCCCAGGAACAAAGAAGGCTGTTTTATGATGGTAGCATGGCCAGTTCTTCGCGAGGAAGAAGTACATTGTGTACCTGGGGATACTGATCAGAACAATCAACTCCAAGAAAGATTTTAATAAAATTGCAGAGCTCTAAGAAAAAGAAAAAACCACTTTGAGCAACTAGGAAAAAAAAAGAGTACGTGGCATAAAAGAGAAAGAGCATTAGATTGTTATCATACTTTTTGACAAAAACATCTTGTGCCAGAAGAAAATGGAGTATGTTCAGGACATTCAAGAAAAGAAATGTGATGTGAACCAAGGATTGTATATGCAGCAGAAGTGAATTTCAAATATAAAAGAAGACATAGTGTTGTCAACAATCTAGTCCTTTCTGAGAGGTCTCCCAGAGAACAAAACTACAAGAGTCAAAATGACCAGGGACACTTCTGAGGAACACTGAAAAAAACTAAGACTCTATAAGAGTTAAAAGGGTGTAACATCCACAAACAGACTTCTTCTGTTTCTTAGATGAAGGCAAGTATATTTTTAAGTAGGCGGGATGGAGTGGTCAGGCACAGAAATGTGTTGAAATGTCTTCAGTGGTAAGATTAGCACTGTTATTCTGTGTGTGCTCTACATACAATACTGGATCAAATGAAGGACTGACTGAGATTCTGAATTCCTATTACTCTCTGTGTCCTTGAGAATCAGAATATTAGTGTGGAGGAAAGAAAATACAGATTTAAGAAGTTAATACAAGCTCTGTAAACAATATGCTTTTCATATATATATATATATATTTCTCACATGTGTATAGTTTTCAAAGGTATAGATAAGATCTACATATCAATGTAGATTATATTTCCTCTCCAAATCGCAGTTCTGTTCACTGGAAAGGCCTAGAAACAATGGTCAACCTAGTAGCACATCCCCAGAATCAGACTTCTGTCAAAATGCCATTTCTTCTCAAATATCTTTAGAGAAATGGTTGGTCCTAATCAACACAGGAAATGTGCAATATGGCCAGTTTGTCACACTCATTAGCAAGGAAGCTATCAAAACCCCGGGGCTGTGACAACAGGATTCATGGGCCCACTTATAGAGAATCCCACTAATGAAAGACAGGAGAGTATTTAACCTTGGTATTGCTGATCATTTCAGGGGATTGACAACCATCATCCAGGCTTAAAATCTAGAATCCCGTGACAATATTTAAGTGTTCACAGAGCTGGTCACCTAGAGAGGATGTGAGCCCTTTACTTCACCTGCTTTCTTAGCACTTTAAGACTGTACCTTTGGTAACCAGCCAGTAACAAGAGCAAATACCTCTTTGTGAAAGTCTCCTAGCAGATAATAAATGAAAATGACAACATAGACAATCCATAACTCTTAACAAAAGGGCAGTTACAGGTAGATAAAAATAGAGAGGCCAACAGAACCAGGGGGAGATGTGACAAGTGGGAATAATGGTGGCCACATGTTGCCAAGTTCAGGCTAGCTGCAGGAAAACAGAGAAGCCGTCAGTATACGATCTTTAGGCTGCACATGGTGCCACTCATACTTTAATCTCAGAACTTGGGAGGGATAAGCAGGAAGATCAGGAATTCAAGATTATCCTTGGCTGTGTGGCAAGTTCAAGATCAGCCTGGGCCACATGAGACCCTGTCTGAGAAAATCTACAAAAAGGAAGGAAGGAAGGAAGGAAGGAAGGAAGGAAGGAAGGAAGGAAGAGAGAGA
>CABHPQ010173631.1:0-33229 GCA_902168405.1 Peromyscus aztecus | reverse complement strand
ATGAAAGAGAGAGTAATGATAAGATAAAAATGGTTTGTGAACATACGTATTTTTTTAGTTTAATGTCAATGCAGAATTAACTATATTGGAAAAAGTGGTGACATTAAGATTTATCCCATTTAGAACTCATTACTCATATACATCCTTAGCTTCTGAAAGGAGGCTTTTAATAATTTTGTGGCTTAGAGAAATTAGATCATAACTGTGAAGTTCTGGCTTTTGGTGTTAAAGCCCCATGGTCTGACTGAGAAAGTAGCAGGGACCCATGCTAAGAAACTCCTACCCTCCCTGCTTTCAGTCTTTTGCCTCATGGGGAAGCAAGCTCTTTAACTTCTACAGTAGAACTATGCTATGGCTTTGTGTTTTAACAGTCCTGCTAACTCCTTATCGCTCTTCATGCCAACCCCATCCCCATTCCTGATTCCTGAGCCCCTCACTTACCTAGCCTTACCTAGATCAATATAACCCCAGCCTGCAAGGTTCCTTTCTTCTACACCTGGTGACTTCATTCCTTCGAGATCATTCACAGATGACTTCTCTGGAGCCTTCCCTGGATCCCCTGTGCAGGCATAAATTAGATAATTGCCCCCCCCCATCTCTCCTATTGTGCCTCCAAAGTACTTTGTCTATACCTCGATGGATAGTACTTATTCAACTGTGATTCTACTGTAGCATTGTGATTGTCTGCCTCTCTGCACAAGGTCCTGAGAGCAGAGGGACAAGCCTTATTCACTTTTGTTTTAATAAATATCTGTTGAATGCAAAAGTAAGTTTCATTATTTTCTCTGTTCACCCTGCTAGGAATATATTTTCACACATTGGCTCGTTCACCAAGCTCTCATTAGATGCCCAGTGCTGTAATACAATCTGATGAAGGTTGTATCTTCCCCCAGAGACGGTATGTGAAATGCTCCTTAGCTTTTGGGGAATAGCTTAACGAAGGTTATACTCACTAGGGGAATAGTCCGGAGAACCAGGACTAATAGAGGGAAAGCTCACAGCCGTGGAAGACTGCATGGACACTGGGGACCCGCAGCTGCAGGAGAAGCTGAGCTCTCTGGTATGTATATGACAACCACCCCCTCACAGTTTCCCTCAGCTTCCCAGAGTGGCTGCAGTTCCTCTATACTTAAGGCCCCAGTGAGGCAGTGTACCTCACTACTCCACCACAGTGTTGTATATCACACTGGGCAGCAGAAAAGTGATGGCTGCTGGCTGTAGTTCGTCTGTTTAGCACTTTTGTTCTCCAGATATTCTTTGTGGTCCAGGTGAGGGTATGACTCACTTTGCCCAGTCTCTCCCTGTGCCCATCACGCAACATAGGCCGTGTTAGTTTTCAGTTTTCCCATACCCTTCATACAGGAGCAAAGTTGGTTGGTTCCTAGTAGTTAGGAAGCAAAGTAGAAACCAGCAGGGGCCAGGAGCCCAGTATCTCCTTTAAGGGTATCCCAGTGGTATGACATCCTCCTCCACCCCACCTCCTAAAGGTTTCACAACCTCCCAATGACTACAGACTGATGGCCTATACTTTGGGGGGACATTTAACCTCGAAACCATAGCAACCTGGTAGCAGTTATTACCTTAAGGTAACATGGCAACTAGCAAGGGTCCTAATGTGGTTGCCAGCTTGCTGATACTTGGCCTGTATCTTAGCTGCTTGTGCTGTTGAAATAAAATCCCTAAACCTGAGCAAGTTTAAGAACTTTGCTCTCACAGCTCTAGAGGTTGGAAAATCCAAGAACAAGGTGTCATTAGGGTTGGTGTCTGGGTGAGCACTATGCTTTTTATTATGATGGCACCTTGGTAACTTTTTCCCAAGACGAGAACATCCTGTTCTCAATTGGTGGACAGAGCAAGGAAGCCAATGAGGACCTAGTAGGGCCCCATTCAGCCTTTTTGTAAGAGTACTAATTCATGCATGATGGCTGAGCATTTTGACTTCTTCTCCAAAGGGCCATGTTCCTTAATTCTGTTGAACTGATGATTCATTTTCAATGTATGAATGTTTGAGATTCAGTCCTCAAGCTATGTAGTATCCATCTTAGTGTCTAGAAAGGCCATTATTGCTGATCACGTGGTTCTCACTGCCACAGCCAACAGCAGAAGTAGAAGGCTGACTGGTTTCAGATGAGAATTCTTAATGTCTGTGAACACAGACAAAGCTCTAGTTACAGAAGCATTGGGAAGGAGCCCTAAGCCATGCCATGATCTCTTTTTTGTTGTTGCTGTTTTCTGTTTTTTTCAAGATGAGGTTTCTCTGTGTAGCTTTGGTGCCTGTCCTGGATCTCACGCTGTAGCCCAGGCTGGCCTCGAACTCACAGAGATCCGCCTGCCTCTGCCTCTGCCTTCGAGTGCTAGAATTAAAGGCATGTGACACCACCACCCGGCTGCCATGATCTCTTGAATTGTAGTCATGTGTTCATATTAGTTTGTTTTCTCCTAGAGCAGCAGTTCTCAACCTATGGGTCGTGACCTCTTTGGAGGTTGAACGACCCTTTCATAGGGGTCCCATATCAGATATCCTGTATATCAGATATTTACATTATAATTCACAGTAGTAGCAAAACTTCAGTTATGAAGTGGCAAGGAAAATAATTTTATAGTTGGGGTCACCACAACATGAGGAACTGTGTTAAAGGGTCACAGCATTAGGAAGGATGAGAACCACTACCCTAGTGTTCACCACAGTTTAGGTTTTTTGTTTGTTTTGTTTTTTTTTTAAGAATGAATGAAAGGACAGAAGCCCCATACTTTGGGACTTGGACCTTTGAAGCTGTGAGGGATTTAGACCTTAGGTCTGGAACTTGCGTCAGAAAGTGGAAGAGCACATAGCCAAAGCTGCAGAAAGATAAGTAGAGGGAGGAGTGGAATCACTGCTCGGTGCCCAGGAGGATTCTCGAGAAGGAGGGGCAGAGAGGGGAAGAGGCACAGGGAGAGGGAAGGAAGAGAGAAAGGAAAAAAGGGAAGGAAAACGCCTTGCAATTGGTTGTTGAGTGTGTAGGTGGGTGGCAAAGGATTTTGTGTTGGTGGCCAGGGAGGCAGTTCCTCCTGTCTGCCCTTGAAACTACTCTCTGTATCGGGTTTTACTTCGTCAGCAGAAAATCGGAGAGCTATCAGGACATCCCTCGCGGGCCTGCAAGGCGCAGTGGTGTCATCTCAATTGAAAATCACCCAGTTACTATCCATATGTACTAGTGTGAGTCACTCAGTCATTGATGAGTCTCGTGTTCACCTAACAGTAGAGCCCAGAAAAATTGCAACACAGAGAGGAAACAGATTCAGCGTCCTCTGGAAGCCATCTGTGATAGCCTGGTCTAGACAACCTCCGTGGATCCTGCTGAGATTGGACTCCAGTACTCTCTCCTCATTTCTTACTCTGAGCAGCCTTTGACAGCAGAGGGAAGTTGGCACAGAGCCACCCACAAAGGAGGGGGGTCACAAGAGATCTCAAAATCCCAGTCACGCAGGAGTTCCTGAAGGGAGAGTGATTCAAATTATCCAATAAATTCTGAAGGAAAATGTGCTTTTTTCCCTATTCAATGGAAGAATGTTTATTTCCTTAACCACAGCTAATAAAGCGTCTTTCTGAGTTAGCAAATGTAGAAGGAAATTATGATTCAACTATTGGCTAGTTGTGCAACCTGTAGCTTGGATCCTCATCCTTCAGGGACGAACTTACATCCTTCTGTAAAGAGATTTTTTTTTATTATTTTAAGTGTGTGCGCGTGCATGCATTTCAGTACAGGTGCTGCAGAGGCCAGAAATATCAGATCCCCCGGAGCTGGAGTTACATGTGGTGGTGATCTGCCAGGCATGGGTCCTATAGAAAAACAGTATGTCTAGATTGAGCCAACTCTCCAGCCACTGCTTTACATCTTTCATGTAAACTCAAGCAGGCATTACATGGTTTATAAATATAGTCAGAACAATAGGAATGCTAGGCGTTTGTCAATTTTCTAGGAGGAGAGAACCTCAGTTGAAAAAATGCTAAGCCAGTAGGAGTGTTTTCATGATTCATAATTGAAGTAGGAAAGCCCAGCTCACTTCGGACAGTGCCATTCCTGGGAAGATGGTCCTGGGGTATGTAAGAAAACAAACGGAGCAAGTCAAGGGGTACAAGAGGGTAAACATCATTTCTCTATGGTCTCTGCTTCACTGCCTGTTTCTAGTCTGTGACTTGAACTCCTGCCCTGAATTCACTCATGGAAAGAGAGTGAGTCTTGGGTTGTCAGCAGACTCAAACCCTTCCTTCCTAAGTTGTTTGTAGTATGGTATTTTATCACAGCAGTTATCACGCTAACTAAGACACTAGGCTCACAGAGTCATTTATCCACCACACAGGAAAAACACACTTTACTATGCCAGGAACTGGAAATACAAACGGTTGCCTCTCCACAAAGCAGATTGGTCATGGACTTGATGAGAGGGCATCAAGAAACCCACAGGAAAATAACGTTAAGATTAATGTCAGGTAACAAATGGAGAAAGACCAATTGTAAGCCATGACTCAACATGTAGAAGGTGTGATTGCTACATTGCTTTAAAAATGTTGGGAAGCAACTGGATGGAAAAAAAACAATCCTTAACTTGGCCTGAAATATATCATCAGAAGACAAATGTCATTTTCATGGATCCATGTAGGAAAACCACAGGCAGGCACATTGCACAAGATTTCCAAAATTACACCAACAGATCTGGGGGACTGGATGGTTTAGGACTTGGGGCGATCTCTGATTCCACTGATTGCACTAAACACCTGCATATGAATGGCCTCTTGCAGGTGAAATGAGTCCTCCCAGAGCAGAGTCTTTATCTAACAATTTCATCAGAAAAATGCCTTCCTTACTGAAACCTAACACTGTTCAGTCTGCCAACATGGGTCTGTTCTCCTACAGTGATCACAATGCCCTCAGGCCAGCATCCCAGAGGGAAGATTGTAGCCTCTGCCTGCCCTAACTAGGTCTATGGGAAGAGCACTATCAACTGAGTCCACACCTTTGGGGACTCATACCACAGACTCAGGCTTTTCCAAGATTCTGACATCCCTCTATGATTTCCTCTCCTTTCTACCTAGGTGCAATGATTTATCCTCTAGTGAACCTTCTCATAACACGTAAGTCAGGAGATGGGGGCTCCCTCGGAGGGGGGGGGGGGGGGGGGGGGAGACAACATATCAAACCCCTTTCAACATTGCAGCCAGGGCTGCTGGGGAAATATTTACACAACATCTTTTGAAGATTATGTATCTGTGCCAACCAAACATCCCCAGGCGTCTACTCAATGAAAGACTTTCCACTGAAAGTCTGTTGCTTGCTAGGTTGGGAGGGATGGAACACCAGCCATGTCCCTTCCTGGCCATTAATCCCTCCTCATTGATGTGGGAGTAATATGTCCTAGAAGAGGCAAGATCACAAGTCAGTCTCAAAATCCAGAGTTAACAAAAACAAACAAACAAACAAACAAAACATGATTCAGTAGGATGGAGAGGGAGCCCAAGGAAACACAGTGAAGGGCCTAACACCCCTTTCCACCAGTGCAGAGAGTACAAGGTGGGCATCCTGTTTACTGGATCAGACCTTTCAGTGCTTTGTAATGGGGAGTTGCAGAATGAATGGAAACAGGCAGTTTTACATTGGCCTGTCTTTTCAGTGTGCATATGGAGGAGAAAAGTCACACTTGCTTAGAGACAAAGAATCGAGGCTCCTTTCTCTCTGTTCTTTCTTTGAGGCAGATGGCATTCTGTGTGTCCTGAGCTGTATTGAACTCACAGTCCTCCTGCCTCTCTCTCTCCAAGTGTTGGGCTGGGTAGGTGTATAGGCTCATGCCTAGCCTTCCTTTGCTTCCTGTGCTTCTGGTTCATGAAAGTCTTCAGAGGAATGGAGACTGTTGCCTTCCAAGATGAATGACCTAAGCTAGGGGAACAATGGTGGTGTGAGTCAAGTGACTTGCTGTATACTGCAGGTGCAGTGTGTTCTGGGGAACACCACCAGAGCTGCCAGGCAACCCTGTACCTTAAAGATTCCAATCATGGCCTGTGACCGCAGTTTCTCTCTTTGATCTTCTGATTCAGGAAGGCAAACTTTGCTTCTTTCCACAGAGCAGTTGTGGTGTTTTGGTTCAGTGTGACCAGTCTATGATAGCCCAGAGGCCTCTGTTTTCAGAGGGACCATGGTGTCTCATGGTGGTTACTGACCCTCATCCCCTCCGTACCACACCTGACACAAAGGTTTTGCCATTTTCATCTGTGATGTGGTCCATTGGAGTAGGAGGAAGTGGTCATGGAAATCAGGATGGGTCCTCTCTGCCTCTCAGTCTTCTTCATTACTATTGATTGTATTGCCTGTCCGTGTATGTTTCTGCCACCTTCTCTCTCCTTTTTTTTTTGTGTGTGTGTGTGCATGAATTATGGGCTGAGGCACTGTGCATGAGCTGGATGCTAGAAGGAGCAAGTGTCCTGTGTGTCAGGTCTCAACCCTGTACCACATGCTCTTGACCTGCTGTGTCCACCACCCACCTCACAGTGTTCTAGTGACTGGAGACTTGAGGCCTTTCCCTCTGCTCTTAGAATCCATCAGGCCTGTGTAGGCAGGATGCTGTGGAGTTCAAGGGCCTGTTGCAAATACTTGTGCATGTGTGTTTAAGCAAGCTGTGCTGTTTTCAGTGTTTCTGCAACTGGGTGGGATTCACTCCTATGCCTGCTTTAACAGCTGAAGAATGTAAAGGGGAAAATTCTCACACATAACCAACAGTTCTGGGGTCGTCATGGCCACTTATAACATATGTTCAATGTTTAAAAGGGTGTGCCTGTTGCTTTCATTCTTCACAGGCACGTTTGTGGGTATGTATAATATTCATATGTGTGGACTGAGGGTTAGAATGTGATTTTTCTGAATGCAGAAATGTGCGTACTGACATCCACTAAAGAGCAACAAAGAAGTTCAAACTCTCTGATTTACTGTTGTATGTAGATTATATTACAAGGCAGATGATGTGGAGT
This sequence comes from Peromyscus aztecus, assembly GCA_902168405.1. NCBI lineage: Eukaryota > Metazoa > Chordata > Mammalia > Rodentia > Cricetidae > Peromyscus > Peromyscus aztecus. The sequence continues at coordinate 26,232 of CABHPQ010173631.1, read as the reverse complement.
GAATATGCTTCCAACTCTTCATTTCCCACAGAGGGAGGTTTTTGATCCCCTCGTCTTAAAATTGGACATTACACATGCATCCACACACAGACATGCACCCACACACATAGCCCCATCTACCCAAGCACTTCTGTGTGCCTCCCACATACACAGACTTTGGGAATTTGACTCAGGTGCTAAGTACCTCGTCTCACCCTAGGTATGGTATTTGATGCTGCACTCTGGAAAGATTGTCACCCCCACCTCCAGGAAGGAAGTGGGTCTTCAGGGACAGAGCAGCTGTTAGCCAGAAGGACCTTCCTGGTGCAAGAATCCTTTACTAAGTTGCTGTTGTCCTAAAAAGGATCCTGACTATTTTGGAAAAGGGTACCTCCCTTGTGACCCTGAAAAACCTATGTGAGTCTTCATGGCTTCTCTGCCAAACTCAGAAAGAAATTTTGGCCACCTGGCTTTTTCTTACTGCGGGTGCCTGTGAGTGTGTGTGTGTGTGTGTGTGTGTGTGTGTGTGTGTGTGTGTGTGTGCACATGTGTGTATTAAAGTACAGCACAGCCAATTGCCTCACCCTGAGACGTACATATATATATATATAGCTTGTAGTCCTTCGAAGGCAATGGCAGTCAGTGGAGCCCATTTAAATAAGAAGGTCTCAATCAAAGCTTAGGAAGACATTCCCTTCCTTCCCTGTGTGCGGCTTCTCGGTTGTGGAGGGTGGCTTGCTCTGTGTGCTAGCATCTGTGATTGGAAGGAGGCCTAGAGACCTGTCCTCAGGATATGTTTGTGTTCCATTTGCTGTTGTTCCCACGACAGGGCAAGTTTGCTATTCTCCTGTCCTGATTTCTGGCCCCCAGCCACTGCCGGCCCCTCGCTAGTCTGAGCATTTGAGTGTTTTAAAATTTTTGGATAATCTATTATGGAAATTTTCAAACCCATGAAAGCAGAAAGTGTGCTACAATGTAATCAGTGCACTCCATGTACCCATTAGGCTCAAGAGTCATCAGCTTCAACAATCATTAACTTTTTTCAATTCTTGTTTCATCTTTCCTCCATCATCATCCCCGCCTCCTGGACCCTGCTGAGGAGCCAAGTACACACATCAAATCCTTTCCTCCAGGAATAAACAGATAAGGACATTTTTAAACATACCCTCCGAACCATAGCATAGTCAAGAAAATGAGCAGGAGTTACTCAACATCACCCACAGTCCACTCCTCTCTCTAGTCCCCAGTTGAGGCAGGGAAGGTTTTCAGGGGATGTGAAGGACTATGCCTGCTCCTGTAGGTGCTGTGCCTGTCAGATTCACAACGAAATTCGTTCCTTTGTTGGAGGAAAGGCAAACTGTTTCGAGGGGGAAGGATGGCTCACAGGGTCTTGGTTTAGAAGGACATGTGGGGGATGGGAGGAGTTAAGGATTCCCTGTCTCCTGAGCCTGGTGGTTGACCCTGGGTGCTTCTGGAAGAGCACTGCTTCTCCTATCTGAAGTGTGTCTTTACACACGTTTTTGCCTTGGTCAGCCTGTTTTCAGTAGGTGAGCAAATAGACACAAAGGGCCTCAGAAGGACCACGTGCCTTTTACTGCCATGTGGCGTGGGTCGACCTTCCCCAGTGCATACATCTCGGTCTGAGCGCATTTCTCTGGAAAACACAAACCAGTTCTAACTGCTCTTGGTTGCTTCCTGCTGACCCTTCAGTGGCCCAGACTGTGATAAATCCCGGCAGGATCACTGGGAAACTTTGCTTGTCCCTGACCTAAGGGTAAATATTCCCCATGGGGTGTGGCGATGATGGGATGCAGGAGGACTTTTACCTCAATTCTAGGGACAAACAGGCAGCTCAAATATCACTTTAAAATCCCACAGATCTACTACATATTGCCTCACGACCTACAGGGCTTGGGTTTTTCTGGAAAACTGGACCAGTGGATACCAGGTGCCCACCTGGCCTCGGGAGCTCACTGCCTCTGCCTTTGTTTAGTGAGAAAGGGAGCAGTGATGATGATGATGGTCCCCACAGATGTGGCTGCCAGGCTTGGGCACTGTCCGCAAGCAGCTGGATGATGGGGACACTGTATTTATATGAGAAACACAGTTTACCATTCTTCTGCATGGATCTTTGGTCTTCCAATAGCCCTAGGGGTGGACAGTATGTGTGCTCCCTTTAGGAGATGGGACATGCGGGGGATGAGAGGGGAGGCCTTTGTGAAGCAGAATTCAGAATCCAACAGTGAAAGAGTAAGGCAAAATTCTTTCCTCCCATAGGAAGTTGTAGCAGGATTCACATGAGGTGGGAAGGCTTGAGGAAAGTAAGTTAGGGAAGGAAGGAGGGCTGAAGGATGAGAGAATAGAGACTGACGATGGAGGTGTGTTTGAGGGAGGTGGAGGCAGGGATAGAGGGCCAGAGACAGAGACACACAGGGAGAAATCTGTCTAAGTCTGAGTGACCGCACCATGTGTTCATGAAAATGTTGAAAGTGGATGTGTAGGAAGGTTGCAGTGGGGGGGGGCTGTAGCCCCCCAATATGGAGGCCTCAGTTAATGCAGGGAGATGATAGTTTACTGCAGTCTAGCTGAGAGATGCCACATGGACTCATACCTGCACCCCCAAACCCCAAAACACTCCCATGTCCTCTGTTAGCAGAGGTTAAGACTGTATCAGAGGAGATCAGATTGGAGCTCCGTTGCTAGGGACCTTGACAAGCATGTTGTAAACTTGGCATGGGGACACACCCCTATAATCCCAGCTCTGGGGAAGCAGAGGCAGGAAGATCAGAATTTGAGCTGCATAGTGACTTCGAGGCCAACTCGGGTTTCTTGAATCAATCTCTCCCATCGTCGGGTCCACACAACCATTACCACCACCTCAACCAAAAGCATTGTCCTAGTTAGCCAGTATTCTCACACCAGGGTTCATGGGCCATCTCAGAGTTTTGGTGAACACAACTCATTCACCCTGATTAATTGACAGGGAATTTAGGGTAGCTCAGTCTACAATGGGTTGGACAGAAACACAGGGAAGCCACAAGAAGGCCATGGGCTGATTCGACAGAAATTGTAGAAATTCTAGACATTATTATTTGATAAAACATCCATTCAAGGAGTGTGTGTGTGTGTGTGTGTGTGTGTGTGTGTGTGTGCTTCTTGATGGCAATTCTGTAAGAGTCCAGTGTCTGAGACATACAATGTGTGATCTACTAAGTCCACAAGAGCTTGAGTCATGCTCCCAAATACTCTTAGTGGTGAGTGCTCATTTCTCCCCAGGCTTCTAATAAATGCTCGCAAGTGGAAAACACTAGATAGTGTTCTACCACTGTTCTAGGTGTGGGTAGTGTAATAGGAAGGTGTTGGCAGGAAGGTGAGTCCTCCAATACCCCTAGAGAGACAGCATCCTGTGTTCCAGCAGCCATCCCTGCTGCTCCTGACCTGGGAGGTGCTTCTACCCGAAATCAGTTTGTGCTTTCCCAGTGCATACCTCGGCTTCCTGTCTCTTTCACTGCATGCCTTCCATGCTTTCCATGAAGAAGTCAGTTGAGTTGGTATTGGGGTCTGCTCCAACGCAGTATGGCCTAATCATGACTAATGACAGCTAGCAAAGTTTGGAACTTTGAAACACTAAATTTGAGGGTGGAGTACCATTCAGCCCACAGACAGCTTCTGATGAAGAATATTAAGGCCTGTTGCTATATTGAATTTCACACTGAACCCTCACATTGCAGATCACCGCAAGTTATTGCTGAACTCTCTTCATCTAGCCACATGTTCAGAAAAGTAGCACTCCTTAGCCAGGTGGTGGTGGCACATGCCTTTAATCCCAGCACTCGGGAGGCAGAGGTAGGCGGATCTCTGTGAGTTTGAGGCCAGCCTGGGCTACAGAGTGAGTTCCAGGAAAGATGCAAAGCTACACGGAGAAACCCAGTATTGAAAACGAAAAAAAAAAAAAAAAAACCACCCTGTCTCAAAAAAATGAAAAGTAGCAGTCCAATAATGAAGCAACACCCAACTTGCACAGACACATCATCAGGACCAGAAGGCTAGCACTCAGCCTGAACGGGACCCAGAAATTCCCCTGCTGAAAGTGAGTCCCTTCCTCCAGGCTCCTGATTTCTACATAGGGAGGAAAAGATGTAAACAGATTGTAGAATTAACACAGTTACTTCAAATTTAGTGGCCAAAGTGGAAGGGACTGAAGATCCTTTACCCATGAAACTGATCCCCTCTCATTCCCACTGGAGTATATACTTGAAATGCAAGAGTCAATGTGCAGAATTTGTGTCTTCATATCTGTGCAATTGTAAATACAGTAGTAGTGAGCTATGGGCTTCAATCCCTTTCCATGTGCCGACTTTTGTTGAAGTTGTAATGTTCATAACACTCTAGTAGTTTGAGCGTTCAATGAACGCTGGCTGACACCATTTCGTCATTTGAGACGATGTGAGAACAGACAGGGCAGTACCCTGTAACAATGCTTAAGAGCCAAGAGCAGCCGGGAAGCGGTGGCACAGGCCTTTAATTCCAGAACTTGGGAGTCAGAGCCAAACAGATCTCTGTGAGTTCGAGGCCAGCCTGGTCTACACAGAGAGATCCAGGACAGGCACCAAAACTACACAGAGAAACCCTGTCTTGAAGAATAGAAACAAACAAACAAACAGAACCAAGAGAAACTATAGTGGTAAAGAAACCAATGCCATCCCATCTCCACCACAACTTCATGAGCTCTTTATTGACTTAATGCTCATTTTCTTATTTAATCATTCATTCATTTTTTTCCATTGAGTGCAGCTCATGCTGCCCATATGCTCAGAGGCTTGGGGTCATCCACTGGGGCAGACAAACTTTCAAAGGCCACATTCCAAAGAAAACTGACTCTCCCTATCCACACCAGCACTCAGTTGCCAATAGCTGCTGGTCTAGGGATGGAGTCCCTCCCCCTGTGTGCTGAAATTCTTCACTGGCTTGATCTTGTCCTGGTTCCATGTAGGTGGGCAAAGGCCATGTCATGTCCAGAGGACAACCTTTCAAATCACCCCTCCCTGTACTCTCGCTCCCATAGCCTTTCTGGCACGTCTTCTGGGGTGTTTCCTGGCCCTTGGGTGTTTGGTCAGGCCGGGTGTGGTTCAGGGTTTAGGTAGGTGTCCTCTCTCTCTCTCTGTGGCTGAGCACTCAGAGTCTCTCATTCTCAACACTTTGAAGAGTGATGTGTCTCTCCATCAAGCAGTACCATTGCCGCAGTGTTGAGAGCAGCAGAAATATAGGGATAAACAGATGCACTTTTAGTGGACAGGGAGATAACAGAATGCTTTTAAAAGCAACATCAATAGGTTCTCCCTTGAGGCCTATGATTTTCTTAGCCATGGTTCTGAAGCTGGTTTACATACAGTTCCAGGCATGAATTTCCTCCTGTGGAGCAGGCTTTCAATGCAACCAAGAGTGCGGTTGGTTACCCCCATAAACAGTGTTACCAGTGTTGCATACACCCTGTGCCTTGGCAGGTCCCTGTGGTCGGATGCAGGGTGCAGTGCTGGATAGACGACTGATGTCTTCTGATTCTCACCCTCAGCCTCCCAAACAACCTGCACTGTGCCTCCTGGTCTGCTGTGGGGTATTTAGCATGGAGAGGTTCCTTTTCATCAAGATTGAGTTCTGTTTATCCTGCAAACAAAATGTGCGGTGTTTTCTGCAACAGAAGCTTACCATCTAGTTATGGGGTCACTCCAGATCAGTGGAAATACCCTGTGTTGTTTTGAAGCAATCTAACTTAAAGGGTGAAGTGATCCATCCAGGCTAGCGATTAAAGGCCTGTGCTTTTGTTTAAAATATGTCTTTACACATGAGTGTGGGCATGTCTGTAGTCTCCTGGTGCTTCTATTTGTATGCTCTAATACATGACAGGAAATGTGCTTATTAGGAAATACTCACAGAAGTTGAACCATTAAGTTAGCTCCTATATTCTTTCAATTCATAGACTCAGTAATTATTGAAAGAGAAAGAAACCCAACTTTTATGTATGTAAGGAAGAAGTCTTACTCAGCTATTATCTGCACGACCGTCGTCTCCATTCTGCTTGTCACAAGATGGTTCAGGAAGTCACTATTATTACTTGGGAAGTAAACTGTCTCTCAGGACACAAGAGCTCCTGAAGGTGCATATAGCCCCCTCCACCCCCAAATGGATGACTATCCTCTCAGGACTGATCTGGGTAGTCTCCGCTGTTCCCCATGAACCGAATTTCAAGATGGTGATTTCCGTCTGTGTCTTCAGCTTCCCTTGAGTAATAAATATGCTTAGCTATGGAGGTAAGTAGGTGAACTAAAGAAGGATATATGTAAATGGGAGCAAACGCAAGGACGATGTCCTGTCTTGATTACCTGGGAGCCCAGAAGACATGAGTATCCCATGAAATACAATTCCTTTCCTAATGCTTGTTAGGACAGGACCGACATCTTTAACAAGTTGGTCAATTTAAATTTGTTGCTTTGGAAAATTGCTAACAGTCCTGAATAGCCGGCATTAGCATTGATCCATGTTGCAGGAAATGGTCAGGCATAGAGGCCAACCTGAAGAAGTGTTGGAGACACTCTGAGCTCATCCTGCACACTGTCATGTAGGCTGTGGGAAGACTTCCTACTCGGGCTGTTTCCCCGTGTGGGACGCACTAGCAATCCCTCAGTGTGATCCCTTTCCCAGTGGGTTCCATCAGCCAGATCTCCTGAGATATACATTTCCACAGGATGGTCCCCATGCTGCTTAGTTGATGGTGGGGCCATCAGGCCTGACCCAGGTTGGGAAGAGAGGTTGAGAATAGCTGGTATGAATCAATTGGTCAAGTATGTGTCCATGTGGGCGGGGCGTGAACTGCTGCTGTCCTCTGAGGCCATGTATGTGCCAAAGCTAGAGCCTGCCTGTCGAGTACAACTTGTACAAGGCCTGCAGTGCCTGCTGAATGCAAGAGCTCTGGGGGAGTTTTGCCACTTCCTGGAAGCACCTGTCGGGCTCTCGGGCCCTAAATGTGCCTCCCCTGACAGTCACTATCATAATATGCCACCGTTATGATTTATTATCTGTCACTGTCTGATTTGTGTACCTGATTCATATATCTGCATGTCTGGGGTCCCAAAAAGCTTTCTCTAATGAAACATGCTCAGTGGTGGAAAAAGTCTAGTAAGGCCTGCCCTAGTGACATGAGGCCCAATAGATGGCCAGTCTGCCTCTTGCTGAGTACCACACTGTGTGAACAAAGCAGCTTACTCTCACTGTTCACAGGTCTCCGTTGGTGCAGAGCTCACACCCTTGAACACCCACAGTACTTGATGGTGGACATGATTTCTAGCAGGCAAGAATGGATGGGGGTCCACCGTGTCCCATCCACTTTCACTCTAGCCCAGGTAAAGGCCTGCTACCTTGTATGTCACTCTCCTCTTCCTTGCCATGGCAGGTACCGGATACTCCAGAGACTCACTGCACACTCTGCCTTGTTCTGTGGTGGCAATTCTGAAGCCTCTTTTCCACGATAACAGTGTCTACCTTCGTCATGCAGGGCAGGAGCTAGCTGGTCATGCAAGGAGGTTGAACAGCCAGAAGAGCGCAGAGAATGATCTGAGAGCCAGGGTCCATTTTCTGACCACATGAGCTGTACAGTTTGGGCACCAGGAATTGGGGTCTTTGGTGTCCTGGTGTTCTAAGGTGGTATATGTGCCACCATCTCAGAGTACTTGCTACACAGGAAGAGGAACTATACTGTCCCTCACACATTTCCTCCCTCTCAGAGAAGCAGTATGGTGGAGGTGAGAGGAAAGGAAAGAGGGATAAAGGAGACAAGGAGGGGGAGGCAGTAGAGATAAGCAAAAAGAAGAGCAGGGGCAGGAAGACAGACAGACACAGATACAGAAACATGAGCACAGGAGCGCGCCAGGGCTCTGTGTCTTGTAGGATCCAGATCACACCATTCAGACCTTGTGCCTCTTTGCTGTATTTTCCAGGCAAAGCTAAGGGCAACAGCCCAGGCTTAGGATCCCATCTTTTATTTTCTCTCTTCATCCAAAGAGCAATCATTTGTTATTCACTGGCGACTTCTTCTCAAGAGTCTGTGTGATTCCATGTGCACCTGTGTGTGGCATATGGACTAACTGTGTAGTGTGATTTCTTCAGTGACTTATGCGGAGGGTAGTAGGTGGAGGTGCAAATAAATCATTAACGTCCCATGTTGGGCATCATACGGCTCTGTGATCCTTCCTGTCTTTGTGCAGCAGAGACTGCATATGATGCTTGCAATGTGTACCTCAAAAGTACCTGTGAATCTGCAGATTTGTTTGAGGCACACTAGAACATGTGGTATGTTTGTGTGGTGAGTAGGTATGACCACTGATAATTTGATGACCAAAGTGCTCAGCATACCTGAATGTATGTGAGATGCTGAACAACCACCACCCCGGGACACACACACACACACACACACACACACACACACACACACACACACATTTAGAAGGAATTGGGCTCTAATGATTCTGTACTTCAGAGTACCCCAAAATATGTGAAGTGGCTGTCTGTGGCTAAGGGACACAGGCATCCATTTTTGAGGCACAGTCCATGTGTCCAAGGATGGCCTGGAAGACAAAGTGGGGTGTGAGTGTTAGGTGTGTGGAGTGTTCTTCTCTTACTCTGGGCCCAGTACATGCCTGTGAGCCCTGTCAGTCAAAGATCTGTGGATCCATCTCGTCTTGTGGAACCAAGAGAGACAGACAGGAAAGCCAAGATGGGAGAGGACCTAGGCCAAGGGGAATAGGGAGATGAGGTGCGGGGCAGGAAGCCAAGAGCAGCCATGTCAGGTGCAAGAGGAAGCAAGTCCTCTACATGCAGCTGGCTCCCTGGTTTCTGTCAGTGCCTCGGGGCCCACAGTGAGAGGCCAGACATAGGTAATGGATAACAAGGAAATGGGCTGCAGCCCAAATGCAGGGAATGAGTGTGAGAAAGCAGGTGCTGCCCCAGAGCAGGAAGGGAAACAAGTTTGGAGAAAAGGGGCCCCCGGACCCCCTGGACTGTGTGCCACCTCCATCATACCTCAGCCTGATGATGGGCAAATAAGGATGACCTAAGTCCCCATCTGTGGGGTGGGGACAGTAGCCAGCAGATGGCAATGTGCAGACTGGCTCCAGGCGTGAACTCTGTGCAGATGAGTCTGTCTCACCTGAGGGTTTTATCATTTGGCTTATCTTTGGCCTGCAGTACAGTCCCTAGAGGCAAATAATACTTTCTCCCTGCAGTATCTGTGGAGGGAATTCATTGTTTTGAAAGCTCAGGTGCAGAAATCAATGTTGGAGCTGCCCTAGGTGAGGACAGATGTGTCAGCTCTGATATCTGCTGTCCATCCACCCAAGCAGCTGTTTCTCTGGAACCCCATTCATATGGGTCCATATGAGAAAACAAGCATGTGGCATCCCTGTGTGGTCTGTGTGTGTGTCAAGTTTGGTGTGGTGTATGTATGTGGGGTGTGTGTGTGTGTGTGTGTGTGTGTGTGTGTAGGGATTGTGTGATGGTTTTGTGTGCCTGTGTGGTGTGTGTGTGTGGGGGGGGAGAACCAACCTTCATGTGTATCTCTTTCAACTGCAGCAAGTGACATGGCCAGGTTTCTGAGCCTCATAGCCATCTGCTGATGTTAGACACCCCTCTAGAGTGTCTCTTTCTAATTTTTATCCGGTAGATTATCTGAAGTCATGCTAATGTGGCTGCGATATGTCAAGTAACAACTGTGACTTCCCTTGAACCGTGGGAAAGCTGTGACAGAGATAATGTGCAATAAGGCCCTGTGGGAACAGCCTACCTGACGGGGCCACTATGAGGCTTCAGCAGAGTTGATTCACAAGTTCCCAGTCAGTACACTGTGAGGAATGGTACCATCCCCACTGGGTCCTTGGGATAAAGGCAGGAACAGCCTCTGGGTCTTGACCCTCATAAAGAGGGGCCAACAACGTGAATCTCATGGTCTCTGTTAGAGGCTTTGCAAGGCTCTCTCAAGGATCTCTCTGATGACTTGGTGGATAGTTAGCACACACAAGAGCCTGCTTAGTGGCATGTGTCACTCTTTGGGACCATGGCAAACACAAGTGTAGGAATCTCTATGAGGCAGGTCAGCAATGCTAATAGCATGAGCTGCCACCAGGGAAGGGCCTCCATTCTTGGACAGAATATGAGGAGGAGGCTTTAAAAGGATGTGAGCTCCCACAGCAGGACTGTGTTTGTGTTTCTGTGGCTGCTATTTTAATTAGCATTGGTATCACCCTCCTGTCTAAATCCTGAGGCCGTTAGCACCAATGTCAGCCTAGGCAACCTGTGCTTGTGGGAATAGGGCAGAGTTTTATACCTCCATGGTTTTCAGGGCGTGTAGACCCTTTGTACCGTGGTCAGGAACTTTTCTATCACCCGTGGGCTACAAAGGCACATCCAGCCAGGCCTTCCTTGATCTAGATGAAAGGCTAGCGGAGCCCAGTGCAGAGGCCAGTGCCCCCTGTGGAATCTTGCTGCCTTGCCCAGTGTCTACCCAGGTCTGAGGGACAATGCACATTTAGGAAGGCCTGTGTCACCCAGCCAGAGTCTTTCTGAGGACAAAATCAAACAGGGACCTGGGTTTAGATGTCTTAAGCAGGTCTCTTTGTTCTAACAGTCCACTCTTCCTCTGATTGGCTCTGCAGAAGTACTGATCTGCCGGGGACTGGTGTGAGGAAAAGAGTAAGTTTTACTTCACCCCAGAGTGAGAAGCCTCAGTGTGAGATGAGGGTTCTGAACCTTCCCGCCCTTTATGCAGCTCCTCGTGGTGTGGTGACCCCATCCATAACACTATATTCCTTGCTACTTCATAACTGTAATTCTGCTACTGTTATGAGTCATGATATCAATTCCTGATTTGCAGGATATCTGACATAAGACCTCTAAGTGTTTGTGACCCAAGGGTTGAGGTTTGCTGCGCTAAGAGTTGTTCAAGGCCCACTGGTGTATTATTCCCAACATGTTCACAACTGAGGAGTAATTGCTCATGATTTGGGACATGTAAACTAAAGATGCATGTGTTAGTTAATTTCAAGGACGTCCCCAAGCCGTCTATGGAGTTGAAACCCTCGTCCAGGGCCTAGCATGCTGTCTCAACATGCATCCTTTCTATCAACTGCCACCATCAGGAATTCTGAAGCACTAACACCAGCCATGGCAGCTTCTCTCTAGTGCCCAGCATCACACAGGTCCATGAGAGTTCCGGCTACCCCAGGAAACGCTTGGCCAGGGGCTATGACCGGTCCCATAGAGTCTTAGAAGCGCCCTTGTCTGATAATAGTGGGAGACATGTTCAATCATGACAGTTAAGGGGACACCAGACCGAAAAGACACTGAATGTCCAAGTGCTCTGAAGAGGGTGTTCCACATAGAGCTTAACTCTCATTTCCATACAGGACATTGGCTAGTCACAGGGAAGGTGGTTTTTGTGCTTTGGAAAAGATGATCTGGAAACACAACACACACACACACACACACACACACACACACACACACATGCACACACACACACCTCCCTCTCATTTCCAAACCTGGGAGTCTGACGATGATAGGCCCTTCCCTTCTGTCTCAAGTATGTTCCAGGCTCACCCTCTGCAGCTCTGAGAAGGACACTGGCTGTAGGTCTGTCCAGGGATGGGCCTGCATTCCGGGAACACAGCTGCCCAACTTGTCATTAATGCCTGGCTGTCCATACACCTGGAGCTCTGCTTCCCCTATGGGGATGATTTCCTGGGTCCGGTCAGGTGGGGTCATTCTTTGACACAGTTTGGTTTGGAGTGGGCAGGTGACAAAGTGAAAGGCCTTCAGCTCCACAGGAATGACTCTGCACACATTAAAATCCCTAAGGAGAAAACTCAAGCTGTGTGGGCCAGCTGGAGCAGGTAAAGGGCCTTGGGGTCAAATGTCAGTGTGAGGACAGTTCTGTGTGTTGTTCTGGGCTGTCTGTGTGAGTGGCAAGCTGTCAGAGGTAGGGACTGATGCAAGGAAGCATGGTCACTGAGAGCCTGGGCTCCTGAGCCTCAGGCTCACAACGGTGCCAGCACACTGAAATGGCAGTGCCCTCTAGGAAAGTGGGGCAGGTGCCAGGCCTAGAGGCTGTGGCTTCTATGGCATCACTGACCGCGACGGGCTTCATCAACTAGGTTGTCCGTGCTACTGCAAGAGGCAGACGGTCGTCAGTGCTGCCTTTTGATTTTGCTGAAGGTCCCAGACTAGGTTTACAAAAATCTGGACAGACAGTGTGTCGGACTCAGGCCTTCCGTCCCTCTCCCCTGGGTTTTCTCTCTCTCTTGCCAGTCCACACCCTCCCCTTGTGAGCAGCTCTCTCACTTGAGAAGTGGGCATTTGGATAGCACACATATTTGGGCCCTTTGAGGCAGTAGACATCCCTTGGGTACCTAAAGTGTGCCTGGCAGTTATAGATGTTCAACAGACCCTGGTACACCACTCGGGCTGCAGGCTGACCGCAGGCAACCGAGTTAATTGGGTCCAGAGTGCCTGACAGACCTCTAACCTGTCCAGATCCTGCTAATGGGCAACCCTTGATGGATGTTCCAAACGTGCCCTTCTGGCCTTGTGAACTATCAGTTCAGCTCTGCCACCCCTGTGCCAACCATTTCCCTCCCTCCACACCGTGTTCTCTACAGGCTTCTTTACCCCAATGTCAGCCAACTGGTGAACCCGTCCCCTACCTTGTGCCCACCTTTCGTCCCCCCCACTGCAATACTGCACTTAACATGCTTATATACTCATTGATCCTCTGCCTCCGTTGTCTCTTAACCCTCTCCAGATCAGGCTTGTCATCCAATCCTGTGATGAAGTCGATCTTACAAATGTTGCCAGAGACTTCTGTATTGCCTGAGCCAATGGCTGGTTTTCTGCCCCCTTTCAGCTGCCTTTGTCGTTCTAAGTAGTGTGACAGTGTGGTCCTCTGGACAGAGTTTCCTTCTTATGGCTCAGAGGGGACTCTTGGTTTTCCTCCTTCATCCCTTGTGTGCCCTTTCCAGCTCCTAAGCAACTGTCCTTTCTCCTTGATGCTGTCATGCTCAGCATTCTTACTTGTCTACTGACCTTCTCCATGTACACTTGACTGCTACCCCCAGCTTAGTTCAGGCAAAACTGGGGCCACCTGCGTGTCTTCAGCACAGACCCTTTGTGCTGACTACTTGCGTGTCAACTTGACACAAGCTACTGTCATCTGGGAAGAGGGAACTTTATTTGGAAAAATGCCTCCATAAGATCAGAATGAAGGTAAGCCTGTAGGTCGTTTCCTTAACTAGCAATTGATGTGTGAGGGCCCAGTCCGTTGTGGGTGATGCCTCTCCTGATCTGGTTCTGTAAGAAAGCAACTGAGCAAGATGTGGAGATCGAGCCAGTGAGCAGAACCCTTCCATCGCCTCTGCATCAGTCCCTGCCTCCAGTTTGGGGTCCTGTATGTGTCCCTCTCCTGACATTCTGCAGTGAGGGCTCCTATGTGGAAGTGTGAGCCTAATAAACTGGTTTTCTTCCCTAGGTCATGGTATTTCATCATATCATTAATAAACCTATCAAGGACAGCATTCAACAAATTCCAGAGTTACCTTTGCAAGTACTTACTCAGGTCACATAGTCCCAAGGGACATCTGGATCCCACATGGGCTGTCTTCAGTTTCTGATGACCTCTCGAACTGTTTCCCCCGTTCTCCACTGCAGCCCTCCCTATGCCCGGTCCTCTGACCACAGTTCAGTAACTTCCCAGAGGAGAGGAAGCGGGGTAGTGGAGGGAACAGCCAGAATCAGGCTCGCTCCTCCCTGCCATGTAACATCCAGTTCCTCAGGAAATCTGTGGAGGTTCCTTGAAATGCGGAGAGGGCCTTTGCTGTTCCCACCATACAGGAGTATGCCCAGGAAGCCCTCAGTGCCCATCTCGGGCCTGGCTTCCGACCTGCTCCCTGTGCTCCCATCCCCTGCCTGCAATTGCTCCAAGCTGAAGACCTTGGGTCATGAGTGCTCCTCCTCCTACCAGGCAGGTCAGGTCCCACTGCACAAGCCACACAGTGCCTCCTCCTATGCAGGCTCACATTTCACTTGCAGACATGAGGGAGGTTCCTTCAAATGCCCTGCTTGTTTCAGGGGAAGTCAGTGACCTGTTCTTGCCTCTGATTTTGTCTCCTTTTCGTTCCCTTTCAGCCCAGTGCACCTCAGACATGTTGACTTTTCGCCCTTAACTCAGTATGGTAGACGCTCTGGTGTTAAAGCATTGTTCCTTATTTCAGAACAATCCTTTCTCCACATCTCAGCAAGGTAAAGCCCCTCATCTCCTTCCTTTCTTTCCTATACTACCACCCTTCCAGGCGAGTCTACCTTGCCTGTCCTACACTTTTGAGTTGAACTCTCAGGTCCTGGGCCCGCATTTCCAGCCATCTGTGCAGTCTCACCCAGCGCTGAGGGCCCTGCCCATCTCCAGGACCACCTGCAGCCAAGGCGACCACCACCTTCTTCTGCAGCCTGACTCCTCACTGGAAAGATGCTCACCTGATTTTCTCCTCCTTTGCTACTATACGCACCATTCATGGAGAGAGGGAACTGGTGATTTGTTCTTCCTTGTATCACACAGGGAGATGGGAACCACACCTGAACTCACACGTACACAGCGTGTAGTAGCATGAATTGTTAGAGCACCCTGCCAGGTAAAATGAGGCGAGCCAGCTCGTTTTGGAGAACTAACAAGCAGAGCTGGAAACAGGAGGCTCCTTTATACCATCTGGAGGGTGGAGGGGGCATGGCACCTCGGCTGCTTCTGGCCCACACATCCCGAGATGACAGCAGGGAGGGTGCCTTGACCTTATTTTCTGACCCTTGTAGTTGTGCTCCAGCATGATCTTCTTTGCTATGACCCTGGGCTTGATGGCTTTTGACAACAGAGGACTCCTCCAAGGCTGTGTGGAGCCCTGGTGTCCTACTGAAGAAGTCCATCCTTGGAGCACTGGGATGCCAACCTCACCCTTGACTGGGTCTGCTTTCCCATGCAAGCCTGCCATGGACCAGTCTTGGGACTCTAGGGGCCTGTGGCCATGATGTTAGCTTCTGCTGTTGTCAACCTGGCCTGGAGTCCCCTACCTCCAAATAGCGGCTGGCACATGTATTAGAGACAATGCATGGAAACAGCCCAAGAAGTGCCTGGCATCATTTAGGTACTCAGTAAAGGCCAACTCGGTACTCTTGCTAGCCTTGGCAATCCCCCATCGCTGTCCCTTTCAGTCTCTCTCACCTCCTCCCTTTCTCTTCCCTTAACAAGACCTTGTTCCCTAAGCCACTGGAGTGTTCCAGGACCCAGGTGTTCACTCCCTCTCCTTCAGTCTTGCAAATTGAAACCGCAGCTTTCCCACTGATTTCTTGGAAACGCTGCAGGGGTGGGACCACTTTGGTCTTCAGGTTCACTGAAGCAAGGCATCAGAGTTTGCTGTCTCATCTCCACAGAATTCAAGGCTGAAAGAATTTGTGTCGATGCTACAGTGAGCATGCTCTTTGGCTCACCCTCTTCCGTGAGCCCCCTTTCCGGCCTCCCCCCCCAGTCCTGTCACTCATCTCACAGCCACTGGGAATCTCACCCTCCCTCACCTTTTACTCCCCCGAAGGGAAGGAGGGTCACTTTGCAGGGCTTCCACAGTGTGGTGGGAGTACTGAACCTGCAGGGAGATGAGCCTAGCCCCTTGAAGATTCCACCCCTGGGCTAAGCAGGCCACCCAAGCCTTGGTTTCCACATTCAAGCTGAGCAGAGCCTCCTGCTCAAGCTTTTGGGATTCCAGCAGCAATCTGTGGTGCAGTGCAGCTGGAGGCTTACTCCTGTTCTTTCTCCCCATGGAGGGGCTCTCCTGCGCTGGGGTCTTCAGGAAGCTTCTTGACCTGTACACAGTGATAACCACATTAGGCATTTGGATCTTTGTGCCCAAGAGAGCCATCACAGACTCAGGCAGGTTTTAGATGGTCATAAATCACATCCAGCCCTGAGCTAGCTGGCACTTCTGTAAAACTGGTTCATTGGTCATCATGGCCTGGGAGGGACAAAATGTGTCCCTCCTCTGGCATGCTGAAGTGCTGAAGAATCCTCTGCCACAGGCTCTCCTACTTCCTAGCTGACTCTCCTGGGGTGAATGACTGCTAAGAGGAGCCTCCCTCCATGCAAGGAGATCAAGTGGGCCTCCCCTTCCATGGGACTGACGGCAGGGGGCTGAACCTTCACATCTCCTTGGAGGGCAGAGACCCTGTGAGTGTGCACTGGCAAGCCTTAACAGATGGCGGGGTGGCCTAGAGAAAGGAACTCTAGGAGTGTGGAGAGGGACCCAGGATCTTGTGTCAGGCCTGCCCCTTCAGTGGCTCTGGCCCGGAAAGCCTACTGCTGACCTTCCCAGGTTTCCCTGGCTGCCCACCTCTTTAGGGAGACTGACACACATGTACCTTTAGGGCAAGTGACAAGCCTCCTGACTGTCTGTGCCAGGCTTCTCGGGCCCTTCCTGCACCATAGAAGGTGCTCCCCATATGTGTTGGGAGCTGCTGAAGCTTACTTCATGGGCTCTGCTTCCAGATGAAGCCTTCTTAGCCTGCACACTGCTGGCTGTGGGTTTGGACTTTGCAGGAAATGGTCTGCCACCCTGCCCTGCACCAGTGACTGAGCCTTGTACTCAGCTACAGGCCAGGTGAAATTGTATGGAGGCGGGCCTAAAGCATCTTGGTCTCTGTGGTTTGTGTGCCATGCCTGGGTCAGGCACCTGTCCTTCGTGTTCCCCAGAAGGAGAGTGTAGTCTGCTTTCTTAGTACTTTCCTTGTGGTAAATGTGGTCAGCTCTAAACCTGGAGAGTTCTCCTACATGTTCTCAGCCAGGTAGCCAGGAGAATGGGGAGGAGGCTACTGTATCTCCACCCCTGCTGTCACCACCTTACCTCAAAGGGCAATCCCAACGTTACCTTGACCCTGAAAACCCACACACATACACACACACACACACACACACACACACACACACACACACACACACACACACACACTCACACACTGAACATTTTGAGTACTGTACAGTGCAATAAAGTTTTAACACCTGAGAAACTTGTAAGTGTCCTTGCTGTGAACTTCCAGGTTGAATCTTCTCTCAGGCTCCTCCCACATGCTGAAGGCCAGATGTTTCAGGGCTTTTCTCCCAAGTGTCCCAGGGCCATCATGGCTATTCATGATTTTATTATCACTGATTTATGTAAGCTGTGACAGCCTGCCTGTGAGGCACTGGCTCTCTTCCCTCTTCTCTTTTCTTGCTCTCTACTTCCCCTAACAGCACCTGATCAGTTCATTGAGGAATTTCTTATTCCCTAAATTTCTGTGTCGCCTTCAGTGACTCCAGATTTACTCTCACCCCAATATTACCTTGAGAACTCAGATTGACATAGCCTTGAGAATTTTCTCATCGTCTCCTCCTTTTCACTTTGCGGGTCCCCACAGTCCTTTTGATACAATGGCAGACTAGAAACCAGTTCAGAATGAATAAGTGCGTCCAATTAGGAATTAATGAAAACAGGCATATTTTACTTTCATGCCATCTGCCACCTCCACTGAACAAGTGATTCCAATTAGGAATTAATGAGAACAGGCATATTTCATTTTTCCTCCATCTGCAACCTTTGTATAATCAGTGTCAACTAGATTAACACACCAACAGTCTTCTACAGGCAAACCCACAAACAGTTTTTTCCATCAGCCTGCAATTGCTGCTCGAACTAGAGCCAAAGCAAGTGCAGCTTCCATCCAGGTGCTTTTCCCCTGGAAAACTGACGTCTACAAATTAGGTGCTAGTATGGAGTCCATAGAAAGCATGTTCTGAAACTTCCCTCAGATCCCCCAGTAGTGGGCCAACTCAGCCAGGTGAATCTGCAGGAACTAAGCACAAACTCTGTTAGCTTTGGGCACAGCCCTGCCACCAGCCAGCATCTCCTGACCCTCTGGGCAGGCAGCACTAACAGCCAGGTAGAGTTTGATTTAGCTCCCCACAGCCCAGAGAGCATAGTCAAGAACACTCCACATCCAAGGGGAGCTGGTAGCTCACCTGACAAGAACAGAACTATTTAAAAGGAACATGGACCAGGGCCTGGACCATGACCTGGGAGATGAAGCAGTTCATCCGTCCAGGAGAGGAAATCAACATTCAGGTCAGTGATCCCATTTTCTTATATTTCCATTTGGTTCTTCCTCCCCACTACGGCTGTTCTTTTTCTGCCTATGATTTCATTATCTTATTTCCCCCACCAGCTTTCTTCCTTCCCCAATATGTATTTATCTATATAGTATAGGAAGGCATTGTAGCAGGCCAACACTGTCCCCTACTGTTCATGCCTTTTACTGTTTTGGCTCTCATTTTCTATTTTCTTTTCTTGTTTCATTTTTATTTTTTTTCACTTCTGTTTTCCTGTACTCACTCCTCTTATTGCTGTTACATCACCCAAGGCCCAGGGGCTTACTTGGTTTGCAATTTGGGGGTGCATATCTTTACCTCGTCTATTTAGTCTACCACTAACTACATCTCCCACATATTCACCCCATTTGTTCTTTTGCTTCAATTATCCCCACTCCCAAATGCATCTCTCTACCCTACTTTCCATCTAACAACCTAATACTCATCCTGCGACAGTCTTATCATGATTGCTTACCTCCTTTTCTTTTCTTTTCCTTTGCATCCACGGGGTCCCCTTTCTCCCTAAACTAATAGGTAACTAACAAGTGTCTATTTTGTAGTAACCTGCAGCTATGTTATTAGAGTGAATTAACTATTGAATATTAGCACTGCTGCTGATTGTACTTAATTCTAGGAACAGATTGGAGATAGAGCCTGGTGCTAGAACCTTGGTCTAACAGAGAAAATCATCTCGACAAGTGTATTACAACTTGGTCTCTCCCACACATCACTGAAAGAAGAGAGGCAACCTCAGTTAAAGAACAAAAACAACAAATCTTTACCAACAATCCATCCCCATGGGGTGCTTTGAACGAGCTGTCCCCTGTAATCTCGAGCATTTGAACACACGGCCCTTTTGGTGGCACTGTTTAGGGAAGTTTAGGAGGTGTGCCCTTGCAGGAGGAATTCTGTCACTGGGGATGGGCTTCAAGGGCTTAAGCCTTGGCCTTCTTCCAGTTTTCTTTGTCTGCTTCATTCTTTCAGTTCAAGATGTGAGCCCTCAGCTTCCTGTTCCTGTCACGATACCTGCTGCCTGCTGCCATGCCTCCTTGTTATGATGGACTCTTATCCCTCTGGAACTGTAAGCCCAAATAAACTCTTCCTTCTGTAAGTTGCTTTGGTCGTCATGTTATATCACAGCAACAGAAACGTAACAAATACACCCTAGGTGGGCAGATCCCAGTACAGAGGCACAAGTAAAAGGAAAAAAAAACATGACAACTTGTCTCCTCCAAAATTTACCAACCCCATACTAGTGAGCCTTGATGACAATAATTTAGATAAAATTCCAGATGCAAACTTCAAAGGAACAATTATAAATATAGTTAAAAACTATTTAAAAAATTATACTATTTTTCTAGAGATATGCCTGAATGGTATGAAAATAGAATTTAATAAAGAGCAACAAATACTGAAGAAAACCCTAGCTGAAGTGATGATGGAAGTGAACAGCACAATAGGCCAAACAAAACAGTTCAGTGAAAAGCTTCATCAGTAGGATGGATCATGTGGAAGATAGAATATCAGGGTATGAAGACAAAATAAAGGCATCAGACCATTCATTCAAAGGTCAATAATCATTTTTAATGTATGGATGGAATATCTAAGAAACCTGGTACTCCATGAGAGGTGAAGTGTACATATTACAGACTTGAGAGAAGGAGGAGAATTTCATGCAAATGGCATAAGAAATATTTTTAATAAAATCATGGAAAAATTTCCCCAAATCTATAGAAAGAGACCCATTCAGATATAAGAGTCACACAGAACACCAAACAGACAAGACAAGAAAACAAACTCCTCTCCATATATAGTTAAAACACTAACTGTACAGAACAAAGGAGGCATCTTGAAAGCTGGGAAAGGGCCAGATCACATAGAAAGGCATCAGAACAACTGCCGACTTTTCATTTCAAACCATGAAAGCAAGAAGGGATAGTACTGATGTCTTTGAAATACTAAAGATCACAATTGCTAACTCAGTCTAACATACCCAGCCAAACTATCTGTCATAATTGTCAGGAAAAGAAAAGCTTTAAGCAGGCTAAAAGAATTCCTGACCACTGAGGCAGTCCTGCAGAGGGAGGGCACTGGAAGGAATATTTCATTCAGTATGAAGAGAAAGGTAACCGGATTCAAAGTACTACAATAGGAAAAAAGAAATGATGCTATAAACCTTACTAAACAAAGATTAAGAAAGTCTCAAACACTACAAAATCAACAAAATAACAGGAGTAATAATTATGTTTCAAAAACAATTCTATTGTGGTGATATTTTGAACAATAAAATTTGCCTAAAGATTAGAGGACAAAACAAATCACTAGAGTAAACATAGAGGCAGTAGTGGCACACACCTTTAATCCTAGCACTTGGGAGGCAGAGGCAGAGATCCTTTTGGATCTCTGTGAGTTCAAGGCCACACTGGGCTACATGAGATTAATTCAGTCTAAAAGAGAAACAGAGCCAGGCAGTGGTGGCACATATCTTTAATTCCAGCACTTGGGATCACACACCTTTAATCCCAGCACTAAGCAGGTTGAAACAGGAAGTGATGTGGTTGGTCAGAGAAAGGAATATAACAGCTGAGGAGCCCCCAACTGGATCAGGCCCTCTGGATAAGTGAGACAGTTGATTAGCTTGAACTGTTTGGGAGGCATCCAGGCAGTGGGACCGGGGTCCTGTATTCAGTGCATGTGCTGGCTGTTTGGATCCTGGGGCTTATACAGGGACACTTGGCTCAGCCTGGGAGGAGGGGACTGGACCTGCCTGGACTGAATCTACCAGGTTGAACTCAATCCTCAGGGGAGTCTTTGCCCTGGAGGATATGGGAATGGGAGGTGGGCTGGGGGAAAGGTGGAGGGTGGGGCGGAAGGGGGAAGGTCAAGGGAATCCGTGGCTGATAAGTAAAATTAAATTAAATTATAAAATAAAAAATACAACATTTAAAAAAAGGCGGGAGGAGACAGGAGCTCAGCGCTCTTTCAGGCTCAGGAGTTAGTGAGTTAAGAGGTGGTGGCTGTGACTTGCTCTGTTTCTCTGATTTTTCAGCTTTCACCCCGATATCTGACTCTGGGTTTTTATTTTAAGGCCATTTAGGATTCATGTAACATTCTATCAATGGTTTCAATTCACTTGTCAAAAGACACAGGCTAGGGGGCTGGAGAGATGGCTCAGAGGTTAAGAGCACCGACTGCTCCTCCAGAGGTCCTGAGTTCAAGTCCCAGCATCCACATGGTGGCTCACAACCGTCTGTAATGAGATCTGGCACCCTCTTCTGTATACATAATACATAAATAAATAAATCTTTAAAAAAAAAAGACACAGGCTAGCAGATTGGATTAGAAAATAGAATCCCTTCTTCTGCCTCCATGAAACACATTACTCCCAAAAATAAGCACTGTTGTAGGATAAAAGGCTGGTAAAGAGTACTCTAAACAAATGGAACCAGGAAACATGCAGACACTGATATTCTAGTATTTGACAAAATAGATTTCAAACTAATTCTTTTTTTTTTTTTTTTTGGTTTTTTGAGACAGAGTTTCTCTGTGTAGCTTTGCGCCTTTCCTGGAACTCGCTCTGTAGACCAGGCTGGCCTTGAACTCACAAAGATCCACCTGCCTCTGCCTCCCAAGTGCTGGGATTAAAGGTGTGGGTCACCACCGCCAGGCACCAAACTAATTCTTATCAGAAGAGATTAATAGGGTGACTTCAAACTGGTCAAGAGATAAATCTATCAAGAGAAAATTATGCTTCTAAATCTATATGCACAAAAATATCTTCATCCAATTTTATAAAGCAATCACTAATATATTTAAAACCACAGAGCAACTCCAATGTAGAAATAGTGGGTTACTTCAATATACCACTCTTACTATAGGACAGATCAATTGTACAAAAATGAATAAATACTGGAACTAAATAACATCAAAATGTCAAAAAGATCTAAGAGATATCTACAGAACATTTCTCCCAAATACCAAAGAATACACATTCTTCTTGGTACCAAATAGGATCTTCTCTAAAATAGAGAACATATTAGTGCACAAAGCATGCCTCAACAAATGTAGGAAAATTGAAACAACATCCTGTATTCTATCTGACCATATTGGGATAAAGCTAGACATCACCAGCAAGAGAAACTACAGAAAATATTCAAAACTATGGAGATTAAATACATCACTTAATGATGAATGCATCATTGCAGAAAGCAAGGAAATAAAAAAGTTCCTAGAATTAAGTGATAATGAAAACACAACATATCTAAATCTATATGATACAATGAAAACAATTCTAAGAAGGAAGTTTACAGCATTAAGTGCCTTTATGTTACAACAGAGACACTTACTCAACCATATTCATTGCTGCTCTATTCATAATAGCCAGAAATTTGAAACAGCCTAGATGTCTGTCAGTGGATGAATAGATAATGAAAATTAGGTACATTTACATGATGTAATATTATTCATATTAAAAGTGTTAAAATTATATAACTAAATACAGATTTAATTGGATGGAGTTAGAAAAAAATAATCCTGAGTGAAGTAACCCAGACTCCAAAGACAAATATGGATGTATTTGCTTATATGTGGTGCTAGCTATTAAATCTTTGATAATCAGGCTACAATCCCTATAACCACAGAGGTTAGGTATAGAGTAAGGGACTGGGGGGAGTGTTGAACCACCCTAGGAAGGAGAAATAGAATAGATAGTTGTGGATGGGTGGATGGGCATACTGGAATGGGGTGATCAAATGGGGAGAGGGAGAAAAAGGGGGAATAGTGGAGGCAATACAGGGAGGGATAAGTAAAACTCAGGGACATTTAAGGGGTCATATGAAAGGCTAATATTGTAGAGGTTTCCTAAAATATATACATATACGAAGGTGCTCTAAATGGAATCACCAAATAACCGGGAAGACAGAGTCCCAACTGGACATCTCTCATCACCAAATGAAAGCTTCCAGTTCTGAGAATGAGTTACATCAAATTAAGTTGTTGACCAAAGGGGCCCCATGGACACTCCCAAACAATCCAGGTTGTTGCCAAAGCTATTGGTTGCTCTCTGCAAACTGATGGTAAGACCCTATTGCTGAAGACAACGCCTACACAACTCAGTGAACATGGGGAAATCAAGTTGGTGCCTACAGAGAATCTTCACTTCTACTGACTAGTGTTCATGTTACTCAAAGCTATTTCGTGTGCTACCAGAGGAGAAGTGTAAACACCAACCAAGCTACAAACCTTTGGTCTATAATGGTGACCTGCCTGCAAGATACGCTGGTGAAATGATGGCACTTTGTGGGAATAACCAACCAATATCTAATTGGATAACTGGATTTAAGGTCCACTCCATATCCAACACTGCTCAGGTAGCCAAGAACCCGAGACTATATAGGCCAGGAACCTAGGGAAAATCTAAATATTTTTGTTCTGCTAAAGGAATATAGCAATAAAATGACTACTAATGACATTCTGCTATAACCATAGATCAGTGTCTTACTCAGCTGTCATCAGAGAAGCTTTCTCCTGCAGTACATGGGAACAAAAACAGCAACACGTAAGGGACAATGTGCAGAGAGTGAGAAACCTTGGAACATCCAGTGTTCCAGTTTAATGCATTGTTTTACCAACCCTCTCCCCTCAAGATTCAGTGATCTATGCAGAAAAGGAGGAAGAAAGATTATAAGAGCCAGAGGCACTGGATGACTCCAAGGAAACAATGTCTTCTAGACACACAAGACTGACACACATATGATCTAACAGACTGTGACAGCATACACAGGACATGCACAGGTAGAAGCTAAGTGGGGTCCAGTGCTGAGAGGAGAGGTGGACAGGAGCTCCTATCCCTATCCCAGAAGCTATCTCCAAGTGTCAAACACTTGCAAAGGGAAATTTAGTTTTCACCAACAGTCTCATGGGTATACAAACCCACACTTAAGGGCAGGTTCCATGCCCAGCAATAGATGGCCCCCACAAAACAAACTCAACACTAGTTTTGGAGGTTCTTTTTCTCATAATGCTTTGTCTGGGCGTTGTTTTTCCTTTTCCTAACAGGTCTTTGTATATACATTATGGTTTGTGGTGCTGTGTTTTCATATGGGATTTCTGTGTGTTGAACGTGTGTCTGCATCTATATGCATTCCTTGTACCTTTTCTTTGGCTTGTTTTCTTCTGGTAGTTTGTTTGCTTCATCCTATTCTGGTTTGCTTGTTTTTATTTTATCTTATTTCATTTTTCAGATTTCTGTTTGTATGAGAGAGAGAAAGAGAGAGAGAGAGAGAGAGAGAGAGAGAGAGAGAGAAGAGAGAAAGGGTGTGGATTTGGGTGGGGGTGGGGTGGGAGAATCTAGGAGGAGTTGGGGAATGGGAAAACCATAATCAGAATATATTGTATGAAAAAAATCTATTTCTAATTAAACAAATCAGAGAAATACCAAATAAACAACCTGCTGATTATCCTTAAGACACTGGACAAACAAGAACAAATAATCCCAAAAGCAGTAAATGGAGAGAATAATAAAGATCCAGGTCGTTAGTAAATAAATGAAGGAAATAGAAATGAAAGAAACAATAAAAAGAATCAATGAAACAAAGGGTTGGGGTTTTTTGGAGAAGATAAACAAAACTAATAAACATTAGTCAAAAGAAAGAGAGAAAAGACCCAAATTAATAAAATTAGAGATGAAATGGTAGAGATTACAATAGATGCTGAGGATATTCAAAGAATCATAAGGATATACTTTAAAAATCTATATTCCATCAAACTGAAATTCTTAAGAAATAGATGAATTTTTAGATACATACAAGATAAATTTCTAGATATATATGACCTAACAATGTTAAATCAATATGAAGTAAATAATTTAAATAGAACCACAATATCCAATGAGATAGAAGCAGTAATTTAAAATCTCCCAACAAAAAAAGCCCAGTGTCAGAGAGATTCCATGAACAATTCTACATAGACTGTAGTTGGAAGTTGTTCTGTGTCCTGCCTGGCCCGTGGTTGGGACAAATCTCTCACCCACAGTCTCTCAGCCTTTTATAAAATAATCACACAGAGGCTTAATATTAATTAAAACTGCTCAGCCATTAGCTCAGGCTTACTACTGACTAGCTCTTACACTTAAACTCAGCCCATTTCTGTTAATCTATATGTGGCCACATGTTCTGTGGCTTTACCTGTGTGCCATTACATGCTGCTCCCTAGACAGAGGGCTGGCATCTCCTGACTCAGCCTTCCTCTTCCCAGAATTCTCCTTGTCTGCTTATCCCACCTATACTTCCTTCCTGGTTACTGGCCAATCAGCATTTTATTTATCAACCAATCAGAGCAACACATATTCACAGCATACAGAACATCCCACAAAACCTCCCCCTTTCTGTCTAATCAAAAAGAAAGTAGTTTTTTTTTTCCTTTTTTGTGATTATGAGACATGTTGGCTCCTGGCAGCACCAATCTACTTCAGAGAAGATATGGGCATTGAAGAAACTGCTTATGGAATTAACTTTCATTGTGGCAAAAGTTAGCCACTGGGCAACAAAGTGCCCTTGCATCAACTGCTGACAGTATGCTATCCGAAATGGACAAATAAGATACAAAACAAAGGACTACTGATTCTTGCCAAAACAAGTGTGGTTGCAGCTTTAGCAACAGGCATCCTCTGAGGACAGGACAATATTGCACCATCCCTGAAGTGGCTTTGCAATCCAGAAAAGGTACAGTGCCCCTTTCTTCGAAGGCAGCTGAACAGGCAATGGACCGATGGCTTCTGGTGTGCAGTGGAACAGTAGCTGAAACAGTTATTCTTGAAAGAGTAACTAGGCTGACAGAGTCTAACCTCTCAATGGTAGACTGGCATTTAATAAAGGAGATAAAGCCTCCCACAAGCCGAGAAGAATAGGATGCGGAGAAGAATGGGATGCCAAGATGAAGCCACCCACAAGCTGAGAAGGATGAGATGTAGAGAAGAATGGGACACTGAGATGAGGCCATCCACA
>CABHPQ010173630.1:0-45261 GCA_902168405.1 Peromyscus aztecus | reverse complement strand
TTCTGGATATCAGTCCTCTGTCAGATGTGGGGTTGGTGAAGACCTTTTCCCATTCTGTAGGCTGTTGCTTTGCCTTGTTGACTGTATCCTTTGCTCTACAAAAGCTTCTCAGTTTCAAGAGGTCCCATTGATTGATTGTTTCTCTCAGTGTCTGAGCTACTGGTGTTATATTAAAACTTGCATAGCTTTCCCTCCAAGGGTATGGACATAAAGCAGCAGTGTTACGGAAAGGTATTATCATATCTCATGGTAACATTTTATAAATGGTACCTGACATTTGGAGCAATTGATATATCAATAAGTGGTTTGGGAGAATTTCACTCAGGAAAAGTAGAGCTGTCACTCAAAGTCACAAAATCAAACCTTAGATAAGTTCATACTGATAAAGAACTTTCAATCCTAACCCAAGGTTTTCATAAGAAAAATGAAATCTCACAGAAAGAACGTCAAGTAAAACCCCAGGCTAGCCCTTGGTGCTGACCTTGTCTTTCTCCTGGCTGAGCTCAGTCTTGTACCATTCCTCAAGTCTGTGACATTGGCACATAGATAAGGGAGAATTTGGGAGGGGATGGTTACTCAATTTGATCACATATTTTCTAATCTTTTCTTCTAGATGGTTTTTAAAGTTCTTAATAATTCTGAGTATATCCAAATAATGTGTCAAACACAGCTCTATGTCCACATTGTTAATAAATCTCAAGGGGTCATTGACAAAGATAGTCTAATAGTAACGAATGTTCACACAACTTTCTGAGTGTTCTCTAACTTCCTATTTCTGACCCCCAATTTTTCAAGAAGCCTATCTCAGGGAAACAATGTCACCTTCAGCACCTTGAGATAGACTGTATCCCAGAATACCTATCACACTTTTGAATAGATGGAATTGACTGCCTGTGACCCTGGAACCTAATTCTATTTAGACACCTTACCTCTTTTCCATTTCTCAACAAATTTTGATGTAGAGACCAAAGACAATTTGAAGTTTATCTGAAAAACTGTGAGATATAAAGCAAAGGTCACATCTATTCCTGCAACCAGGCTTAGTCTGAACACAGAAACTCTTTCATCTTCTGCTTGGCCTGGGAAGATCTGCAGAGAAGAGTTTGGATTTGAGCTAAGATTTAAAAGAGTTAAGGAAAATATATTGGGCTATTCATGGATCATGTATACTTGGAGAAGACCCAGAGACAGAGGACCCAAGATGGACACCTGGTTCCATATCTCCCCTTCTCCTTATTCTCCCCATATCCCAGTCCAATGGTGATTGACTCCTAATTCTCCTAGAACAAATCATTGTCTTTTAGAGCCTTATGTCTTTGCTTTAGGAAGATCCACGTTCTCTTGATTCTGTCTGTTCAACTTACACTTTATGTGGATTAATTCATTTTCCTGTTCCTATGACAAATACCTTAGAAAACAGTTTCAGGGAGGAAAGACTGATTTCATCTCAGTTTCTTAGTTTTGAGTCCATGCTCTCTTAGTTCCAGTCTTACCAGTCCCATGCATGGTGAGATATAATATCATGGCACCAAGCAGACGATAGAGCAAAGTTTATGGTGGAAATGAGGCAGAGAGAAAGACAAAGAATGGTCCAAAGACAAGATATGTACTTCACCCTCCATTTCCATCCTTCAACCAGCTCGTACCTCTCATTCCTAATAGTCTTTTTGGCTGTGGTTCCATCAGTGGATTAATCTAGTCATGAAGCTAGAGTGCTCATTTTCCAATCAATTTTCAAAATTCTATCAGCTGGCCACCAATTCCTTAACAGCTTCATACCCATACTATAGCATAGAGCTTCTATTAAAGCACCACAAATCAATAAATCTATACAGCGCATAAACAGACTTAAGGAAATCACATAATCATGTCCACAGATATAGAAAAAGCATTTGACCAAATGCAACAATTCTTCCTGATAAAAGCCCTGAAGAAACTAAAAACAGAAGCAACATAATGCAGTACAATAAAGGATATATACAGCAAGCCTCTAGGCAACAGTATACTTAATGAGGTAAAACTGAAAGCATTTTCTCAAAAATCAGTTACAAGGCTAGGGAGTCCATTCTCTCTGCCCGCATTCCAATATAGTGCTCAAAATGTTAACTAGAAAAATAAGGCAAGAAAAAGAAATAAAATGGAGGGTTTGATCAGTAGCAGTAGACTCAGGAGGGACCCAAGAGAACACTAGCAGCTTCATTGCTATGCCCAGACTAGTTACCATTGCATCCTTGGAGGGGCTGCAGCTGCCATCCCTACAGCCAAGACCCAGAAGACCCCATTCGCCACCTTGGCAACCCATGAGCAGTGAATCACAGACCCAGTAGCCTCTTCTACCAGCCCCCAGTGCTGCCAGTACCAAACCTGGTACCATGAGAAACAGGATAGGGAGTCCAGGCAGCTTTATTTTCATGGTGCATGCTGGCAGGGACAAAAATGTCCTGGCAAGGAAGGCTTTGAAAGTAGTAAATGATTAAATATAAGAAATGGATATGTTTTCATCAACAGAAATGACACCAAGTAAGACATATTTGTAAACCAGATTACTTACCAGCAGAAATACCAACACAGTGAGGATGTGGAAAAGAGAGCAGAGGCTGCTCTTGAGGAGTGGGCCCAACAAAATCTGCCCAAACACAGGTGAGAGTCCCCACCACACCACATGCAGAGAGATCTTATAAACATCAACCATGCCACAGCCAAGCCTCACATGAACACTATAAATACTATAACTGAAACAATATAGCTGAAGACATTCCAAGTCAACCCTTCAAAAAACAAAGCAAACCTACCCAATGCATCAATCCCAGTGCTGTGCTGTAACGTAACATATGAAACACACACATATAGACACACAAGTGGGGTGGGAGGAGAATTGCTAACCCTACAGTAATGGTGCCTAGTGAGAGCGAGTTAGAGGAAATCTTAGACTGAGAGCTCAAAAGAGTGATTATAAGGATGTTGTATATTCAAAGAAGTGGAAGAAGAAAATCAGCTCCCAAATGAGAACACAAATGAACAACTGAATGAAATAAGGAATGTGGCAAAAGATATGCAACAGGGATTCAACCAAGAGACAGAAATACTGAAGAAAAACCAAACTGAAATGCTGTAAACTGGACATCTAATTTGACTGATCAAATTAAAGATCTCTATAAAAGTCTCACCAGTAAAATGGATCAAGAAGAGATCTGAATCTGAAGACAAGGTAGAGGAAATGGAGCAATCAAAAGACAAAGATAAAATAATAAGAAAGTGAGAGTAGAAATCCCAAGACATATGTGACACTGTGAAAATATCAAGTCTCCATAAAATAGCACTCAAAGAAGAATCCCCTAAAGGCTCAGAAGCCTTTTTAAAGAATAATAGAAAAAATAAAGAATCATACTAGAAAATTTCCCAGAACCAGGGAAAGAGATGCTCATCCTGATACAGGAGGCATTTAGAATATCAAACAGACAAGACCAGAGAAAAAATTCCCTTCCCTTCATCATATTGTAATCAAAACACTAAATATACGAAACAAGGGAAGTGTACTTACAGAAGCAAGAGAAAAAATAGTCACATAAAAAGGTAGGTCCCTCAGAATATCAGCAGTTTAATTGATAGAAAATTCAAAAGTCAGGAGGACTTAGAATGAGGCATTTCAAGTTATGAAAGACAGCAACTGCCAACCTAGACCATGACACCCAGAAAAACTATTTGTGAGGAAAAGGAAAAATATAAACTTTCCATGAGAGCAATTTTTGGAAAGGAAATAGGGAATTTATGACCACTAAGCTAGATCTACAGAAGGTGCTTGAAGGAATCCTCCAGATAAAGAGAAAAACAAATCTACCCATGAGGCACAAGGAAAGAATAAGCCCCATGAAAATAAGAGTTAAGCAAAAAGGGGAAAATGCAAAAGTAGCAATGTGACAGGAACAAGTAACATCAAGAGTACAATAACTACAATAGAACAAACAACTTCCAAGAGTAGCTGTGGATATTTGTGACTTCAATCCTCCAATCAGAGGACTCAGAGTGGTAAATCAGATTTAGAAAAAACAAGCAGGAGCTGTCTATTTTCTATCTCTAAGAAACACATTTGGCTACAAAACACCACCTTAGAGTCAAAGGATAGACAAAGACATTCCACGCTACAAACACTATACCACCAACATTGCTTTAGTATAAACACACACACACACACACACACACACACAATATATATATATTGTGTGTGTGTGTGTGTTATATATAATTTATATATATATATATATATAAATTAAAGTCATTTCAAACAAATAGTCTTAGGAAATAATCAGGTATTGCTGTTCTAATATTCTAATATCTAATAGAATAGACTTCAAACCAAAAATAGTAAGGAAACATTAAAACTCCCTTCATACTGATTAAAGGAATAATCCATCAGTATTTTCCAAGGAAAAATGACACAACAGTGAATTGTCTTCTAAATACCTTTTCGTACACTCACAGACAAAAGCCTTAATCAGAGACTCCTCTCTGGATGATGAGTGGTGGTGAACGCAATAACTATAGTTCCATCAACTGGGCCCATGCAAGTCAGTCATTGGTCAATGAAGGGGAAAGGGCAAACGGGACCTGTTGGAAATTGATTCTGGAAGAGGGGAATCACTGTTTTTAGTTATGTGCCCGTTGGTGATTCTACTACGCTACAGCATACAGCTTCAAACTCACAGCCGCTAAGATGTCCCTGATTAGTCTAAGTAGGTCACAAACAAAGTAAATCATCATGAACATGCAGGAGAGACCTGTGGAGAGAAGGAGTGGTGAATAGAGGTGATAGGGAAGTGGAGGTGGGCATGATCAGTGCATCACATACATGTGTGAAAATGTGTAAGAACAAACTTACTTGATAGAAAGAGGACCTTATGATGCTAACAAGAATGTCCTGAACACAGGTGTACTCATTTTTATAAAACAAATAATATTAGAGTCAAAGATTGGCCTTTGCTTAATTAACCATTGATTAAGCACAATAACAGTGAGTAGATTTACTACCCAGTTCTCACCAGTTGAAGGTATTCCTGACAAAAAAAGAAATAGCTAAATTAAATGACATCATAATCAATAGACTTAACAGACACCTA
Organism: Peromyscus aztecus; assembly: GCA_902168405.1. Classification (NCBI taxonomy): domain Eukaryota; kingdom Metazoa; phylum Chordata; class Mammalia; order Rodentia; family Cricetidae; genus Peromyscus; species Peromyscus aztecus. The sequence continues at coordinate 40,147 of CABHPQ010173630.1, read as the reverse complement.
CAGAACATTTCATCTAAATGCTGAATGACATAAATTATTCTCAGAAGCCCATAGAACTTTTTCAAAAGTAGATAGTATATGAGCACATAGCAGAGTCTCAACAGTCAGAGCAAATTGGAGTAATTCCTTGTATTCTGTCTGACCCCGATGAGAAAAGACCAGAAACCAGCAGCAAGAGAAACCCTAGAACACAGGCAAAGTCATGGAGATTAAACAACAGCCTACTGGGTGATAAATTGATCATTTAGGAAATCAAGAAGGAAGCTTTTAGAATCCTAGAATCAGATGAAAATGAAAATACAGTATACCAAAAGCTATAGGGCACAATGAAAGCATTCCTAAGAGGAAGTTTTATAGTTCTGTCTACAATAAGAAATTAGAGATCTCAAACAAATGGTTTAATGACACACCTTGGGGCCCTAGAAAAAGAAGAACAAGCTGAACCATGAATCAGTAATTAGAAATAAAATAAGAGCTGGCATAAATTAATGAAATGGAAACAAACAATATAAAAAATGAATGGAACAAAGAGTTAGCTCTTTGAAAAAATAAGCAAAATTTACAAACCCTTAGCCAAACCACACAAAAGAGAGAGAAGACCAAATTAACAAAATTTGAAAGGAAGAGGGAGCCATTAAAACAGTTATCAATAAAATTTTAAAAGTTGTAATGATCTTCCCTTACAAGCATATATCATACTAAGCTGGGAAAATATAAAAAAAGAATAAATTTTACATGTATATGACTTACCAAAATAAAACCAAAAAGTGACTAAAGATTTAAATATATCAATAACAAACATTAATATTTAAGCAGTAATTAAACACCTCCTGAATAAAACAGCCCAGGCCTAGATAAATTAACTCCAAATTTTACCAAACCCTCAAATAAAAACTAAACCTAATGCTTCTCAAACTATTCCATGAAATAGAAAAAGAAAGAAACTAACAAACTTTTAATGAAGTTTCCCCCCCCCCTCTCTCTCTCTCTCTCTCTCTCACATACACACACACACACACACACACATACACATATACAACACACATACACAAAGATAAGCAACCACCAAAGAAAATTACAGCCCAATTTCCTTGATGAACATACACACAAAAATTCTTAACAAAATATTTGAAAACTGAGCTCAATATTAAAAAAATCATTTGTTATAGTCAAGCTGGCTTCATTATAGATATGCAGAGATAGTTCAGTATATACAAATCAATAAATATTATACATTTTGAAAATAGACTCAAAGACAGAAAACACATGATCATCTGTATAGTTGAAGAAAAGCCTCTTGACAAAATCCAATGTTCCTTCATGTTAAAAGTCCTGAGAAACTTGAAAAAGATAAAACATTTTTCAACATAATAAAGGCTATATATGACAAACCTATAGCCCACATTATATTAAATAGGGCTCAAAGCATTTTCACTAAAATCAGGAAAAAGGCAAGGGTATTCATTTTCTCTACTCCTTTTAACTGACATTTTAGCTAAAGCAATAAAATAAGAAAAAATATGAGGGACATAATAGAAAAACAAATCAAAGCATGTCTGTTGGCAGATAATAAGAATTTATATATAAGAGACCTAGAAGACTCCACCAAATAAATAAATAAATAAATAAATAAATAAATAAATAAATAAAACAACTTTTTAGAGCTGATATGTATCTCTAGCAAAGTAGCAGGAAACAAATTTTAAAATTTAGGAAAATGATTCTCTTCACAATAGCCTACAAATATTACCTTTTAGTAAACCTAACAAGGATATGGAAGATCTCTACAATTAGAGCTTAAAATTTTTTTTCTTTAAACTAAATAAGAAATTGAGGAAGACACTAGAAAGAAATTTCTCCCATGCTCAAAGAATCAGTATTATGAACATAGCCTCCTATGAAACACAATCTGCAGATTCAATGCAATCCCAAGAAAAATTCCAGTGACATTCTTTACAGAAATAGAAGATAAACAATATTAAATGGAAGCCCAAAAGACTTCTGTGGTGGTTTGAACGACAATGTCCCCCACAGGCTCAGATGTTTGAATGTTTAGTCCCCGGTTGGTGGTGCTGTAGGTTTATGCATTGTGGCCTTGTTGGAGAAAGTATGTCACTGGGGGCAGGCTTTGAGGTTTAAAATTCATGCATAATTCCCAGGTCACTCTCTGCTTTCTGCCTTCTTCAGGATGTGAGTTCTCACTTGTTCCTGCCACTGTGACTGACACTTGCTACCATGGTTCCCTGATATGATGGGCTTATCCATCTGGAGCCACAATCCCAAATGAACTCTTTTTTATAAGTTGCCTCAGCCTCAGTGTTTCTTACAGCAGTAGGAAATAAACCAATACAACCTTGTGATGTGGGATGTTCTGTATGGCAAATGTGTTGCTAATAAAACACTGATTGGCCAGTGGCTAGGCAGGAAGTCTAGGCGGGACTAACAGAGAGAATTAAAAGAACAGGAAGGCGAAGGGAGTCTCTGCCAGCCACTGCCAGGACAAGCAGCATGTAAAGATGCCGGTAAGCCACGAGCCATGTGGCAAGGTATAGATTTATAGAAATGGATTAATTTAAGATATAAGGACAGTTAGCAAGAAGCCTGGCACGGCCATACAGTTTGTAAACAATATAAGTCTCTGTGTTTACTTGGTTGGGTCTGAGCGGCTGTGAGACTGGCAGGTGAGAGAGATTTGTCCTGACTGTGGGCCAGGCAGGAAAACTCTAGCAACAACCTTGTAACCAAAACAATCCTGATCAAAAAAGGGCAGTGCTAGAAGTATCACCTACCTGACTTCAAGTTATCCTACAGGACCACTGGAATAAAAGTGGTCTGCTGATGCTGGCACAAAAAGAGACACAGAGTAATGGGCTAGAGCAGAGAATGCAGCTATTGCCACTGGAACTTTGACAAAGATGCCAAAAATACACAGTGGACAAAAGACAATCGTACAGGAAAAACAATATTTACAGGAGGAAAAATGAAACTAAATCCTTATCCCTCACACTGCAACAAATAAACTCCAAGTGACTCAAGGATCTCAATATTAGGCCTTGAAATTCTGAAACTATTAGAGAAAACTAAGGAGTACATGTCTAGATACAAACACAGGCAAGAACTTTCTGAATGAGATTCTAAGTACTCAGGAAGTAAGACCCATAACTGACAAAATGGGATCTCATGAAAATAAAAAGCTTCTATACAGCAAAAGGAATTGTTGATCAAATAAAGAGGCAGCCTACAGGATGAGATACATTTTTGGCCAACTGTAGATACAACAGAGCTTTTTGTGTAGGTTATACAAAGAACATAAGAAATCAAGTACCAAGAAAACAAACAATCCAATCTAATATCAACTACACAAAGAGTTCTCAAAAGAAGAAATATAAATGGCTGATAAATATTTTAAAAAGTATTCAATATCTTTGGATTTCATGGAAATTCAAATTAAAACTCTCACATCAATCAGAATGGCTATCTTCAAGAAAACAAAAGAACAGAAATGATACAGATGAGGATGTAAGGAATGGGGTATCCTTACCTATTGCTGGTAGAAATATGAATTAGTGTAGCCACCATTTAGTCAGTGTGAAGGTTCTGCAAAAACCTAAAAATAGAAGTACCATGTGACCCAGTAATACTACTCTTGTACATGTACCCAAACAACTATACCCTACAACAGAGAGACATACATGTCCATGTTCCTTGCTGCTCTATTCACAATAGCTTGGAATTGTCTTACATATCCATAAACTGATCAATGAATAATGAAAATGTACATATACACATTGGAATTTCATTTAGTATGAAAGAAAAATAAAGTCATGAAAGTTGCAAGAAACTTGATAGAACTGGAAAGAATAATACAAAGTGAGGTGACCCAGAGTCACAAAGACAAACATCACATGTTTCCACTCATATGTGGATCCTAGCTTTGACATTTTAGGTTTGTGTGTTTAATTCAGAATGTCTATAGGGGTTGGGAAGCTAGAAAGTCCACATGGGGTATGGGGCTAATGGGGAAGAGATAGTGGAATAATTTCATGTTATAGTAGAAATGGTCTACAGAGCTAGTTCCAGGACAGCTAAGGCTGTTACACAGAGAAACCCTGTCTCAAAAAAACAAAAACAAAAAAGTATAAGTAGGTAATACTAGAGGTTAAACATTTTTAAGGAATGGTGATTGGGGGTAGGAAGAGATGGGGATAGGTTTATTTAAATTAAGGATGTATGGAAAACCCTTATTGTGGTCACTATCTTGTAGGCTAATTAAAAACATAATTTCCTTCAAAAGTTGTATGAATAGAAGTAACCTGCATGAGTGGAAAAATGCTTCCTTCAAATGATATAAGTTATTAAGTAAAAATTTTAATACTGGGCATGGACTCCCCTGCAAGTGTTTGGTTAGGGAGACTCCTAAAGCCACTACACAACACAGGCTATTGCCATTGCCCTTATTTACCTGTCATAACAACATGATAAGAGCCTATTGCTGAAGATCTAAGACACTTTGGCTGCAGTACATAGAGAAGTCAACCTGGAAGTGATCTAGAAACTTCCTCCCTGATGGCTAGCTTTCATAGTACTCGAAAGTGCTGCATAGGCTTATGGAGGAGAACCATCATTAACATTCTTACTAGCAGTGGCCCCTGCATGTTACAATTCTGGCCTGTAAGGCAAGACGTGCTAACTGGTACAATAGCACCTTGACTGTCATGTAATAACCAACTGTTTCTGATTGAATTTGAGGCCTGTTCCAGAGGAAGGAGTACTTGCCTGCATCTGTAAACCTAGTCTAAAGCCCATCACTCAGGAGATCATAGGTTCTAGTGTGGTGAACTTACTGATATTTTACTAAAGGGACATCTTGCCAAATTGCTTTCTATATATATTTATTTACACACCTATAAACTAGTGCTTCTCTCAACTTTGACCAGAGAAGCTTCTTTTTGGATTGGACAGCAGTCAGTGCTAAGACATGACTGGTCAAAGTACTGAGAATGAATAACTTTTGAGGGCTTCTTCCTAAATGGGGCATTTATGTCACACACATCCCAAGACTTAGGGAACATTGTAGAAGAAGAAAGAAAGAAGGCAAGAGCCAGAGGAGTTCTGGGAAATGCTGTCTTTCTGGACATGCCATGCTATTACACTCATGAATTCATAGCAGCCATTATTGCCTGCATGAGACCTGCAAGAGATTTGGCCTGTCAACATTCCATCATCCAAAATTCCAACATTACAGATGAGACAAGGATTCACAAGTCTCCACCCCTGGCAGAAGAGCTACTGGCAATTGATGGATCACCCTGGAGGAAGCTTCCATTTTTCTTCAGGAGTGTGGCTGCTCCTTTGCATGCAGGCCTTTTTAACTGGACCAAATGGGTTGTAGAAAGAATAAAAATGAGAATGAGTGTAGTAGGATAGGCCCATAGGGTCAAGGAAATTGGCTCAAACCAGTTGCCAAGACATGCACATAAAGTACTTCCTTAAGAGCCAACCTGGAGTCTGCCTTAGGGCCTAGCAACAGGCGCTGTCAGAGGTCCTGATTGTGCCTAGCGAATGAGGGCTGACCACGTAATGTCACCAGATCACTAAGAGCTCCTGATTGTGCTCAGCCAATGAGGGACAACCATGTGATGTCACCATATGGAGACACAGCCTAGGTGCTGAGAGGAGGGTGTATATTCCCTGGTACTGAATAAGAGTCTGCTGTTTGCCTTTCACCTGACTCCAGTGTTTGCGTTGTTGATGCTGTGCCTTCTCACCCCCTCCCCGCAAGGGAACCATTAGGACCCAGCAACAAATGAGAAGAGAAAGAAGAAAGAGGATTGAGGAGCAGGAGGAGAAGAAAAAGATGACAACAAAGACAATGATGACAACGACCTGAAATTGGAAAGGGGAGGGTTAGGGGTAGATTCGGGAGAGTGGAATGCATGATTTGAGTTGGATATGATCAAGATACATTGTATGTATGTATAAAATTGTCACTTAATAAATTTTTAAAATAAGAAAACAGATACTTCTCAGAAAAGTGGAAAATGAAAATACATGTTTCTTAGTAACTTTGTAGGTTGAGACAATGTTAAAGCAACAATCTTGAAACAAAGAACTCAAAGCCAAGAATGACACTTGCTTTGCTGGGATGCCATGCTCCAGCTACCACCAAGAACAGGAACTACTTCCAGCTTCTATTCCACCCAGATTTCCATTTGAGTTCTTATCTGTAGATGGTGCTTTTGCACTTAGTATGCTCTTTCTGGACCTGGAGGTGATCTCCCATCAGGCCCCTTGCCTAGGAAGGTGGTTGTATCAACTTCTGTTTCTGATGGAAATGGTGAGAATGGTTTCCTGGAACATTCACTCGTAACTTACCTCTCCTTCCTCTGCTGTGTGTTACAGTCTACACCTCCACCTTCTCCTCCATGTCTCTGGAAGGAGAACTTCTTTCCCAGGCAGCTGCCGAGTTTCTTATTAGAAAACCAGCAAGCATCTTCATCTGCCACAGAGAAGACCAAGAAATTGCCCCCCTTTTTTTTAATCTCTCATTATCTTTCCACACAAATCAAAATTTAAGGAAGCTATTTCTTTCTTTTTATTTATTTATTTTTTTATTTTACATACCAAGCACTTTTCACCCTCCCTCCCCTTCTCCCATCTCCCCCAACCTGCCCCATCCCACCCTTAAGAAACTATTTCTAAAATCATCACAGATACAAAAGACTAAAAAGAGTTTATCTCAAAAATAGTGCATGCCCTATTTTTGTTGTTATTAAGTTCCCTCTGTGTATACTTTTCTGTTACTATGATAAAATGCCATTTTTCAAGGCAACAAAAGGAGCAAAGACCTCATTTTGTCAAATAGTTCCGGAAGAACAGAGTCCATGGTGATGACAAAGGCATGGTACTGTGGGAGGGGCAGGAAGCCTGCAAATCACATTCCCTTCACACATAGGAAACAGATTCAGTGAACAGGAAGTAGAACAAGCCTTTAAGCCCTCATATCCCACACTTACTCATCAACACCTTACCTCCTAAAGTGCTGTGAACTGAGGATGAAGTGTTTAAATACATTAGTGTATGGAGGACATTTTCTATTTAGACTGCCACACTGCCATCTGAATTAGAAAAATGTTTAAAATTTGTATGTGCAGAGGAGTTAAGGGAGAGAAAATATAAACAAAACATATGAAAAGCCTAAATATATTTCCTAAAATTAAATTCACATTAGGACCACATTAGGACCACTCCTCCATAGGCTTCTAAAGATCAGCAGCAAGAATGTTTCAACTCTATAAAGGTTTTGATCCTATGCTCAGAAGTTACACCTAACCCTAACTGAGCTAAGACCACTTCTGACACCTCCATTTGCAAAACAACACAAAGTGACTCCAACACTGACACCAAACACCACTCAACTGGTCCACTATATGACAAGTTGAGGTAACAGCAAACAAAGATCCAAATGACCACTCAACAAAGGTGAGACCAGACATCCATACCGAGAGACAAGTGACCCAATTCCACAGGCCTCTGTTCCATCAGAAAAACACAAACAACACGAATTGCCAATGAACAATATGCCTCCTCCAGAAATTGTGCCCCAAGAAAAGTAACCTAGCTGATACACAAGACAATGATTTCAAAATAGAAATTATAAATATATTTAAGGACTTCACAGATGTTATGAATAAATGCCTGAATTAAGACTCTAAAACACAAAAAGTTGAAATAATTTATGGTATAATTTAACAGAGAGATAGAATTTCTAAAGAAAATACAAAATTGAAATAGAACTTAAAATGAAAAACTCAGAAATTAAAAAAAAAAGCTTAGAGTTAAATCTCATGAATAGATTCAAGTGAAAGAGAAGATCACAAATCTTGACGACAAGGTAGAAGAAATGGAGCTTTCAGTCAATTCTGGAACACTATAAAAAGATCAAAATGATGAGTCCTAGGTATCAGAAGAAGGCAAAGAAACCCTGATCAAAGCTACAGAAAATATTTTTCATAAAATCATAGAAGAAGATTTCTCAAATCTAAGGAAAGAGATGCCTATCAAGATGCAAGGGGCATAGAAAATACTAAATAGGGCCAGAAAGAAACTCCCTAAATCATGTAATAATCAAAATATTAAATGTGAAAAACAAAGAAAGGATATTGAACACAGCAAGAGAGAAATACTAAATCATATAAAAGTAGACCCATCAGAATAACACCTAAATTTTCCATAGAGACTTTAAAAAACCAGAAGAGCCTGGATTGATGTTCTACAAGTTCTGAACAAGATGCCAGCCCAGACCACTATACCTAGGAAAACTATCAGTTGTAATTAGACGAGAAATAAAAACTTCCCACGATAAAAACAGATTTAAGAAATTTATGTCCACTAAGCCAGTTGTACAGAGGATACTGGAAAGAGCATTTTGGTCTAAAGTGAAAGTTAATCACACCCAAGAAGGCACAAAGAATAATTCTGGAACAGATAACCAAAAGAGGCCTAAGAAAATAGCATCACAATGAAATAACGGTAACTAACTCACATTGTTAAATAATAACTCTCAATACTAATGGTCCCAATTTCCCGAGAAAGAGTCACAGACTATCAGATTTGAAAACAGGATCCACTTAACCATCAGTAACAGACACCACCAGGGTAAAAGGATGAAAAAAGATGTTTCAAGCAATTTGAACTAGGAAACAAGTAGGTGCAGCTATTAGAGCATCCAAGTTCATGAAACAAACACTACTGCAGTTAAAAAATCACATCCTGCCCTTCACACAGCCATAGTACATGACTTCAATAACCAACTCTCATCAACAGATAGGTCATCTAGACAAAAACTAAAAAAACTCTGGAATTAAATGACATAATAAATCAAATGGGTTTAGCAAATATCTACAGAACATTCCATCCAAACACTAAATAGTTCCACTTTCCTCTGAACAGCCCATGAATTGTTCTCCAAAATCACACCACATAGTAGGACACAAAGCAAGTCTCAACAAATTCTGGAAAACTGAAATAATATCCTGCATATTTTTTGTCACAAAGGAATAAAACTGTACATCAACAACATAATAGAAACAGGAGATCATACACAAACTCACACAAACTAAACACACCACTGAATGAGAAACTCGATCAGGGGAGAGACAAAAAATGAAAATTTAAAATTCCTAGAATTTAATGAAAATTAAAATATAATACTCCAAAATCTATGTGACACAATGAGACATTCCTAAGAGGAAAGTTTATAACACTAAATGTGCACAGCAAAAAGCTGGAGAAATTACACATTTATAACAACAATGTGCCTGAAGGCCTTGGAAAAATAAGAACAAATAACACACAAAAAGTATGGATTGGAAGACGTAATTAAAATCAAGTCTTAAAATACTGAAATAAAAATTTAAAAAACTACAAAGAATCAATAAAATGAAGAGATGTTTTTTCGAATAAGATTGACAAAACTTTAGCCAGATTAGCCAAAAGAGAGGACCCAAAATAATAAAATCAGAGATGAGAAGGGAAACATTGCAACAGATACTGAATAAATTCAGATCATCATGAAGACATACTTTGAAAATCCATGTTCCACTAAATTGGAAAATCTAAAAGAAATGAATTTCTAGCTGAATATGACTTACTCAAATTAAATCAAAGTGAAGTAAATAATTTAAATGGACCCATCACAATCAGTTAGATAAAAGCAGTTATTAAAATTCACCCAACTTTTCAAAGTCCAGTATCTCAGAATTCTATGAAACCCCCAGAGAACAAACAATGACAACATGATGGGTTTGTGTGCACACACAAGGACACTCACCACTCACCGGTCCACACGACTCCTTACTGTTTTGCTTCCTCTAAGCACTTGGGGGTTTCCTACAGCAACCCCCCTTTAATATACAAATCCATCATGGATATTAAAGATCGTCATCTTAGCTTAGGGGTTTATATTTCATCATAACATGGGTGGCCATTTCAAAGGCAAGCAGATAGTATAAAACTAAGCAGATTTTACAGTGTTATGCATTTTGATTTGTTGCTTAGCTAATATGCTAAGAGCCTTCCTGGGTGGTTTCACTGGTTATGATTATAACCAAATAATATAGTTTAACATATACACAGGAGCATGGTAACCCCAGGACCACTCCTCTGCCCAGGTGGACCATACAATGGCTTATACATTCAGGAGTCATTCATTATCTTTCCAGTCACTAATTTGTAAGGCCAATTGTTTCCTTTAGGTTTCCAAGTCGTCACATTCCTGTAGTCCCAAAGGTCCCCCTCTGGTGAGATGGAACAGTAAGAAGGAATACCGGGTAGGTCCCAATACATAGGCTCATGACCCATTTTTGGGAAAGTAGAGCACAAGTTGTTCTCCAAAATATCCAGTGTAGTCCATGTGGGTTTGTCATTAATGTTAGTATTAACGATATTCCACACCTGTTAAAGATGAGAAAAGTTAGACAAGGGCTGTAGTGCTGGCTGAATGGTTTGAGGATCCTTGCCATTAGGTCTTTTGGGCAGGTATACTAGAAAAACTTTTGGCCTAGGTAGGTCAGACTCCCCACAGAAATATTGATTTGTTTTCCTGAGGTTTTTGAGGAGCCAAACCCCTTTCATCATGGGGCTCAAGGGGGTCTAGCTCTCTAGACTCCCAGGGCCATTGGCCCCTCATGTTAATTTCTTCACATACAAAGCAGAAGGAGGCTTTTAGCATTCAGGATATCTCTGCCAAGGCCAAGAACAGGTTTCCTGTGGTGGATGATGCAAAGAAGGCTCTTTATTTCTTCATAAAAGGAATGAATAATCTTATGAGATGAAGCTTGTAGTGGGACTGTGATCCTCATGAAGTTATAGTATGGTTTCTAGGTCAGTGTCGTGTGTGTGTGTGTGTGTGTGTGTGTGTGTGTGTGTGTGTGTGCCTATTTTGTGGACATTCTCTTATTTCAAGTCTTCTGGTTTAATGATTATGAAATTAAGGGGGCTACAGCCTTCCAATTTATAGCTGGAAGTGGCAACACCTTTTTATAGAGTGTTATCTTATCTTTAGCCTTCCAGGTGGCCCATGAAACACAGCTCATGTAGGACAGTAAGCCCAGTGATCATTGTGACATGTGGTCCAGTGAGGCCTATTCAGACTTATATTTATCATTAAATCTGTACTCCATCCTCACAACAAGACTTCCACAATTAATGATCAGCAAAGAGTTATTGATATATAGAGAGAGACACTGGCAGGTGGGGACCTGGGTTCATTTAATAAATGTCCCCCATCTCAGCAGTGCCAGACCATAAACCATTCTTCACAAGGGAAGTACTGTGGGTCAAAGGAGTGTGTTGGTTTTCCTATTAGCAGATAGAATAATTGGTCCTGTTGTGTATGCAAGTCCCTAAGATTCTCCCTTTACAAGAGAAATTGTATGACAAGGTAAAGTTTGGGCTAAGCCTGGGCCATGCTGTAGAGTGTAGATGCAATGATCACAGGAGGAGGATTGTGAAAATCACACAACGTAGTCACAGTAAACAGTATTACACAACCTACCCCAAAGATGAAAAAAGGTGTTTAAAGTTAGGAATTCTGTTGCTGTGATAAAACACTGTCACCAAAAACAACTGGGGAAGGAAAGGGTTTATTTCATTTCACACTTCCAAGAGACTATCCATCATTGAGGGAAGTCAGGGCAGGAACTCAAGCAAGGCAGAAATTTGGAGGCAAGAGCTGATGTAGAGGCCGTGGAGGAGTGCTGCTTACTGGCTTGATCCTCATGGCATGCTCAACCTACCTTATTAGAACACTTCAGGACCACCTACCTAGGGTTTGCACCACTTCAGGTGAGCTGGGCCTGCATACATCAATCACTAGTCAATAAAATGCACCAGAAGCTTGCCTACTGTTAGGATCCTGGAGAAATCCTACAAAAGACCACACCCATATGCAATCAACAAGAGCATTTATTATACCAGCATGCATGTGGAATCATTCACCTGTACAAAATGGTGATGAACCCAAGAGGGACACACAGTCTCCTTTTAAGGACAGCTAAGGAAAGTCCTTAGGATAGTTAGGTCATTTTATCTACAATTAGCTTAAGCGAGTGACCGTTATGTTACTATATTCCTGATTGGCTAGTGCTAGCAAGGGCCGGCTAAGGCTATAATTTTTCCATTTGGGAGCAGGCCTGGACAAGTCCCAGGCTTTGCCCCTAGTTGTTTATTATCTTGAGCTGCTGTGGGGGGCTGGCTCAGGCCTAGTATACCTTGAGCTGCTGTCAGGGGGTTAAAGATTGATTGTCCTTTGTTTGTGGCTTCCTCAGAAACAACCTGGTCAGTTTCAAGAAGCAGGAACTAAGGCCTAATTGTTAATTGAGTTATTTGGAGCCTGTCATGATATTTGCCTGACCTTCTCACCTGGCCAATCTGCTGAGGACATTTTCTCACCTGAGATTTTCTCTTCCCAAATGACTCTAGCTTGTGTCAAGTTGACATAAAACTAGCCATCACAGAAGCTTTTTATCATAAGGGCATTTGGCTGGGCCCACTTCTGCCAAACTAGTATGAGAGTTAAAGTGAGGATCAGAGCAATACATAAAGGCAAAGGGTAGCAGTGCTCATCAGGTGGTTGACTTGGTGACTCCTTAAGCTTCTGCCCTGTGTAGACTGGTCAGCTTTTGGAGGGATTGTACACAAACACTGGCCCACTGTCTGATTCCACAGTGATAGGAATTCCAAATCGGGGGATAACTTCTTTAAGAGAAGTTGGGTTGCCTCATATGCCTTTTCTGTGTGCGTTGTTCCCTGTCACAGGGTGGTGTTCTGGACCCAGGTTTCACGTTGTTCAGGCACCGACTGGGCTATGCTAGAGGCAGAAGAATGTAAAAGTGTAGCCGGGCAGTGGTGGCACACGCCTTTAATCCCAGCACTTGGGAAGCAGAGCCAGGTGGATCTCTGTGAGTTAAAGGCCAGGCTGGGTACAGAGTGAGTTCCAGGAAAACAAAAACAAACAAACAAACAAACAAAGAATGTAGAAGTGTTGACCCAGAGTGTTCTTGAGACTAATATGGGTTCTCTGATGAAACTGCCTGATTGGAGCAGGGGTGGCAGCCTTAGGGGGTTGCTATTCTCCGGTCCTCAAACTTCCGCTAGCATTGGGGAGACAGTTTCCACTCAGTCTCAAATGAAGCAGCCCTATGCTGTGAATAGTTGGGGTCTCATTTAGCTAACAGTCTGGAGAACAGTGTGGCAGTTAGAGCTGCTGACTCTACTGTCCCTCTGGAGGCTGCCAGCTTTCCCTCTGGTCTGCTTTCCAATTTCCCAGGCAGATGTAGCATCTCCCTTCTGGTGTCCCTGGCAGTACATAATGACTACTCTTTTAGGGTCCCACACAGCCTCTAAAAGTTCCAATTTTCTTTGCCTATAAAAGCTCCAGTGTTCCTTGATATGTTCTATATCTTTTGTTGCAGAATTTATCAGGTTCTTTTCTTTATAGAGGCCCCGTGTATGTGAAGTGAAGTGAAGGCATTCTTAGAGTCTCTGTATACATTGACACTTATCCTTGCTGCCAGATGGAAGGCTTGGGCCAATGCTCTAAGGTCAGCTCATAGAATTCCCAGATGTCTGACCATCCTGGCATTTGGTGAGCCAGTCCTGACCCGTGTGTTCCCCTGGAGTCGTTACTGCTGAGTCATCCGGTGTCAAAAGCAGCCAGCTGCCCTGAGGAATTTCTGAACCCACAATGGAGGTGTTAGATTGGAATAGAGCAAACAGGCTCTTTCCTCTTGGGGCCAAGCCGGTGTTGCCCCTGGGACAGAGAGAACCCAAGTTGCTTATCTTTTTTCTAGTGGAGTTGAGCCTTTTTTTAAGCAACCATGTTCCCTCAATTCAACCCTCTTCTGTCGTTCTGACCAGCAGTAAGTCATCCTTTTATTGGAGCAGTGTGAAGTTAGCCTTGTCTGCTGGGCAAGCTTTACATCTGAGGCTAATATGGTGCCAAAAAATGATCAGAGTTGCCAAAACCCTGGAGTGGACAAGTTCAAGTCCCCACTGTCTGGGTTTTCCCATTAAAAGGCAAAAAAAAAAAAAAAAAAAGACGAAAAGGGCTGGCTCTGAGGAGCAAAGTAGATACAAAGAACTATTTTCAGTAAAAGAAATGAAGTTATAAGAAAGAAAAAGATAGCTTCCATAGGGATTAGACCCAGAGTGTGTAAGGACTGGGCTCAACCAGGTACAGGGTCCATGTGGTTTGGTGACAAGCCCTGGACTGGTCTTCTCTGATCCCCTCAGGCATTCATATCAAACTCTCAGTTTTGCCACTTGTACCTGAAATCCCCTGGGCCTGGCTAGCAAAGGCCACATTAATCACCCACTGAGTCTCAGATGCTCTGGGTAAAAAGGAGTGTGATAACAAAATGCCTCAGTCTACTGATCTGTAATCTCTCCTGGTCCCTGAAATACCTCTGAGAACCTGTATCATATTCATGACCTTCTTGCTTCCTCCTTTCACATCATCTGAAAGAGCCTCCTGGTAACGTCGAGTCTCTAGAACCCCCTTCATCATTAGGGTTCCAGGAGTCCTCATCGGGGAGCTGATTCTGAACTTTGGCTAGGACATCTACTTCAACTGGGGCATGTTCTCCTATCCATTGTAAGTTGCCTGAGTAAAATGTCTCTCCTCGCTATCAAACAGCATTAAGGATCTGGCAATAGTCCACTCACATGAATGTGTGGATCTGGATCGGAGGCTACATCAAGTCAACTAGCGCCTGGGGCTTTTCTGTGAAAGAAGGCATGAGATATTTAAGTGGTGGACAAGGACTGATTAAGGAAGATCCTCTGTCCCCCTTGTATCTGTCATTCCTGATCATGATAGAAAGGTCCCCAGGCTTCCCTCAATGGAATTTGTAAAATACTTGGAGACCCTTGCAGATGGGAGGCTGCCAACTCAGTTCTCTCTGCAGGTCCCCTTCAGAGTATAAAGGGTTAAAACTGGAGATTCTGAGGAGGCAAAGGCAAGAGAGAAGGCAGCACCTACAGGCCTCAGCTGCCATAGCGACAGGCATTGGTGCGGAGGAAGGATGTCTGCTTCCTTAGACAAAATGGGCATCTGAGGTACCAATCTGCTTTAGAGGATGTCATTACGTCATGATTTTACAATTCTTCCACAGACAGGTTCTAACCACTGTGGATGAGAAAGGACTACATGCTGCCAGCAATCAGTGTAGGGAAACGCGCTGGGGTGCCCTGAATTACTTGTGACAACCTTTGTGTAATACAGACAAGAAAATGGAAAATAAGCATATTTCCTCAGCAAATTAAACACACCTTTAAGAGTAAGTAGAAATGACATCCTAACCAAAATTATGCATCATTTAATAAACACTTGAGTATGTAATTCTGAATTCTTTGTAAACTTTGACAGAGGTCTCAAAAGAATAAGAAGAGAGACTTGTAAAAATGTGGTCATAAATGATTCAGTTGTTTCCAGAAAACGCTAAATAATCAAATCTTGCCTTGTGGTTAATATGTTAAAATGTACTGCAGTGTGTTCATGACATGGCAAAAACAAGCTTAACACATTCTCTGGTGATCATTCATTAATTTTTTAAATGATTCTCACATCAACACTTGGTGATCTGCTTGAAGGGTACAATGGGAGGCTCGATAATCACTGTGTCTGAGGTCAAGGAAAAATGAAGCCTAGTCTACAGATTTAATAACACTTAAATTATTAGAGACATAAGAAGTTAATAAGTTTCATCTTTGACTTTTTCCCCTTTCCTTGAAAACATTTCCCTTGATAAGAAAATATTGAAATAATTAGATGGCAATTTATAGACCCATCCAAACAAGAGGTTACAACTAGGAACTAGAAGGTTAAACAAGCCCACAGGGGATTCTGACTCAGTTTCTTTCTTTGCAAGCACGAAATTTCAACCATCCTTAGAGCCTGTCTCCAGTCCTCATCTCTTGAGGCTTCCTTCGCTCCAACTGCGTGGACACTGTCCTGCTGTTCTAAGACTCTTGTGCTGCTGATCCTTGTGATTTTGTGGTTTTCCAGGAACACTGTTTGTAATATGTACAAGAATTTGTGATGTAAGACTAGGGAGGTGGCTCAGTCAGTAAAGTGCTTGCCATGGAAGGCCTCGGCATCTGAGTTTGGATGACTAGCACCCCCATAAATCCCAGGTGTGCCAGTGCAATGCACAGGGATGCTTAGGGCCAGCCATTTGCAGAATTGATGAGCTCTAGGTTCAATGAGAGACGCTGTCTCAAAAAATAAGGTGAAGGGTTATCAAGAACCACCCCCAACACATACACAAATTGTGTTGTGACTACAGGCACAATTCAGTTCATTACAAAGGTAAATGTTCAGTTTTCACTGTCTCCACAACCCAGATCTGTCTCCAGTCACTCAGCTTCTGGTAGGCCCTGCACCCACCCTGCCTAAGGTAGCCTAGAATCTTATATCAGACACACAACCAACAAAAGGAATCCACATGCTCAGGTCACATCACAAAAATAAACAGTATGGAAGGTCACAATAATACCCCCTGCCTCAAAAACAGAACAAAACAAAAAGCCCCACTAGTCACATAGAAATGTTCTCAAAATATGATTACCTAGTTGAACCCAGGACAAAGAATTGAAAAGTACAATCATGGATATGATCAAAGGACTCAAGGAGGTTAAAGAAGACATAAACACCTTATGAACTTAAAGCAGATGGAATAAATGCCTTTGAGAAATTAATAAAACAGAAATGTATACATGAATTAAATGATGGAAACAATTCAAAATTTGAAAACTGAATTTAAAAAGGAGACTGAAATAGAAAATTCAAGCTTAAAATGGAAGAAAAAACTCAATAACCCATCAAGAAAAATCAGTGGAAAGCCTGACCAGTAGAACCCATCAAATAGAAAACAGAACATCGGGACTCAAAGACAAAGTAGAGGAACTGGACTACTCGGTCCAGGAATAAAAAAAAAAAATGCTTCTGGGTTTGAGGGCAGCCTGGTCTACTGAGAGAGTTCCAGGATAGCCAGGGCTACACAGAGAAACCTTATCTCAAAAAAATTAAATTTAATTTAAAAACATGTAAAAAGAATGTAAAGAAACTTTGGAACACCCTGAAAAGACCAAATCTACAAATTTTAGGCACAGAAGAAGAATCTTCAGTCAATGGCATAGACCAGATCTTCAACAGGAGTATAGAAGAAAACCTCCCCAAAGGAAAAACACACCCATATAGATACACGAACACAGAACACCAAATACAAAGGACCAACACCACAGTGTTGTTGAATAGTACTTTAACTATGTAAAGATGTGTTACATTTGTTTCTATTGTGGAATATTACTTTACCTAGGAGAAGATGTGTTAATTTGTTTATGCTACATTTTTTAATTATGTAAAGACGTGTTGCTTTTTTACCTTGCCTGCCTATGTTACACGAATCTTAAAAGGTCTTATCAATAAAATCAAACCTGAAGCCAAGTATTGGGGTGAATGCTGGAAGATCAGAGAAGCAGAACAACACAGCTTCCTCACCTTGCCAATTCCTCAGCGGATCCTGTTTCCTCAGACTGGAAGCCTCTGAGTCCTCATCCAAATGGATCTCAGCTGAACTGCTGCTCAAAAGCCTAAAAGCTTAACTGGGCTCTAGTTCCTGGTCCATGCCTTACGCACCTTTCTGCTTCCGGCCATCCCTTCCTGGGATTAAAGGCATGTGTCTCCATGCCTGGCTGTTTCTAGTGTGGCTTTGAACTCACAGAGATCCAGACACATCTCTGCCTTCGGAAAGCTAGGATTAAAGGTATGTGTGCCACTATTTTCGGGCCTCTATATCTAGTGGCTGTTCTGTTCTCTGACCCCAGATAAGTTTATTAGAGTGCACAATATATTGGGGAACACAATATCACCATATGCCTAAGGCACCTGATTGGTCTAATAAAAAGCTGAACAGCCAAGAGCCAATCAGAGAGAGAAGTAGGTGGAGCTGGTGGACAAAGAGAATAAGTAGGAGGAGGAATCTAGGCTCAAGAGGAAGAGAGGATGGGAGAAGAGAAAATGATGGAGAAAGAGAGGGAAATGCCTGGGGTCAGACAGGCAGCCTCCCGCCAGCCAGACATAGAGTAGGACATACAGAATGAAACAAAGGTAAAAAGCCCCTAGGCAAAATGTAGATGAAAAGAAACAGGCTAAATTAGGTTATAAGAGCTGGTGGGACAAGAATAAGATAAGGCCAAGCATTCATAACTACTAATAAGTCTTCATGTCATGATTGGGAGATGGTTGGTGGCTCAAAACAAAGACCACAGATGCCAAACCAGACTACTGCACCCAGCAAAACTATCTACCATATTTGAAAGGGGGGGAGCTTTCCATGATAAAAATAAGCTAAAAAAAAGAGTTAATGTCCACCAAGATAGTCCTACAGAGAAGACTAGAAATAATGCTTTAGATTGAAGAGAATAAGCACAGTTAAGAGGCCACAGAAAGAAAAGAAATGAAGCTGTATTACAGAAACACAAAACAAGACTAAGAACACAAACAGAAAAACAAACAAACAAACAAAAAAACCAAAAATGAGAGCAATCAACACACATCTTTCAATAATAACTTTAAATATTAGTGACCTCAACTCCCCAGTCAAAACATATAAGGTAACTGGGTAAATTAAGAAATAAGATCCACCTTGTTGTGGTCTATGAGAAACTCATTTTACCTTCAAAGGATAGCACCTTAAAGTTGAAAGGGTGGGAAAATGTGCCAAACAAATGAGACCAGAAGACAAGTAGGCATCACTATCATATCTGATAAAATAGACTTCAAACTAAAATTAATAAAAAAAGATTTAAAAAAAATGCTTCATTCAGATAAAAGGAACAATTAACCAAGAAGATATTATAATTCAAAACATGTGCCAAAGTCTGGGCCACCTGATTTCATTGGTGGAACTATTTGGGAAGGATTAGGAGGTGTGGCTTTGTTGGAGCAGGTATCAAAAACACATGACATTCACAATTAGCATCTATCTATCTATCTGTCTGTCTGTCTGTCTGTCTTGTGCTTTTGACATGTGAGTTCTCAGCTAATTCTCTAGCACCATGCCTACCTGTCTGCTGCCATGCTCCCCGCCATGATGGTCATGAATTCACCCTCTGAAATTGTAAGCTGCCATTAAATGCTTTCTTACATAAGTTGCCTTGGCCATAATTCTTTGTCATAGCAGTAGAAAAGTAACAAAGATACTTCTTACCCTATATGTCCATCCTCTACCCCATTTCAACCCTTCCTGTTGCTTCATTACCTTTTAACCCTTCATTGCATTCTATATCCCTCCCTTGGAAGCAACCCCTAGGGCTTTTTACTAATTTCCTGACATTTATGAGTATTCCAAATGAAACACACATACTTGAAGGCACAAAGCTAACATCCATAATACTCACAAATTAGAGAAAGCAACTCACTTGTGTGTGCTTCTGTGTTTGTATGACCTCACAAACGATAATTTTTTTTCCAACTTCATTCATTTACCTGTGAATTTGTAGGTGTGTTAGCCCACACCATGCTTATTATTTTCCTGGAACACAGAAATTTAAAAATAACATATAGATGAAATCAAAGACAGATGTGTAAATGGGCACCATGGATATAATGTGATAGATAAACTCTGGTGCTTTGGGGACATGAAGTCATGTAATATGCTACCCTAGGGGAGCCAGAGGCTTTAAGGAAGAAATGATTTCTGAAGTAGAAGACAATATTTTGGATTCTTTTAGGCAAAGAGTGGAAACATTGTAAGCAGAAAAACCTAGGGAAGGCAACATGTATTTGAAAATGTGGTCCACTCTGGGACATGGAAGAAGCAAGGTGTGAGTTGAGGATAAGGAGATAGGCGATTTGTTGATTTAAACACGTTTTAAATATAATCCAAATAGCTTCACCTTACTCTAAAAGTCACTAGAGGAGCCATTGGAATGTCATGTTAGCAACAAGCAGTGTTTTGCTTATGAAATTTGATTTCATAAATATTATGGAGATAGACTAAAGAAGAATAGAACCAAGAAATATAGTTGTAAGTTTTTTGTAGAAAGCCTGGTGAGAAATGATGACCCAGAACTCAGGAGACAGAAACAGACACAGAATGGGTGGAATGTGAGAGACTCGGAGTTCTGATTGGAGGAGTGAGACTTGGATATTACTGCCCTAAGCTTCTGTCTGTGGTTACAGTAGATGCCATTTACTGAGTGAATCAATGGGAGGGGGTGGGGGTGGGTCACCCATGAGAACATGAGATAGTAATGCTAATCCAGTTTTAGGTACAGGGACCCTAAAAGCAAATGGTTCAAATTCCTATTCTTAGCCAGAAGCTGGAAATGCCTGTTTCTGTCCTGGCTAGAAGTTCTAGAAGGGAGCTCCAGCTTTATACCATCTCTCTCTTCTAATAAGTGAGCACCTGCTACAGGTGAGGGTGTGACTGAAACTCCAGTCCAGAACTAGTCTTTTCCAGTGGACAGCTCTGGAATTGGCCCCTGGCTTTTCGTGGTGGAAATAGGTTACACTTTCTCAATCTTTCTTTCATGGTACCCCCACCCCACACCACCCCTCCAGCTGCGCAGCTGCTTGCTGACCTCTATTGTGGATGTGGATACTTTCTTAGACCCTACCTTGAAAGGCATGGCTCTCTTCCTCATCTCTGTCTCCCTTCTCCTAGCAGATACCAAGATTTACAGATTGCCTTCTCTGCTGTTTTTTTCAAAGTCTAATAAAATGGATCTCAACATTCCTTCAGAGTCCATTTTTATTTTATTTTTTTTGTTTGTTTTGTTAATGAAACTAAGAACTCAAAGAAGGAGCATCAATTTTCCTGGTACCATAATTAACAGATATTAATGGTGATCATCAATTTCATGTGTTAGACTTGAACTACCTGTGGCATAACCAGGCAGAGCTGTGTCATGGGCTTAAGAGAGAGACCTGGGCAAGGCATGCATTACAGTGCCACTCATATAACAGCGGTAGGTGAAGCCATGTGAGGAGCTCACAGGACAGCAAATTGTCCTTTGAGTCAGGGATATTGAACCACATTATAAATAATATTGCCTTAAGTGATGTTATAGATGACATAAACTACTGTTCATATTTATATTCATAAATTCATGTTCAATAAAAGATGGCAAAACATCAAATGATATCTGTGTAAAGATATTTCTACCAGAGTAAAACTAATATAATTTCAACATGTAGTTTTCCACTGACCTAAAAGTATTTTAAAATACCTGGCTGACCATGAGTCTCACTGCTGGTTCTTCTGATCTAAGTCAGTTGATCTGGGGGGCATGTCAGGTGTGTGTGTGTGTGTGTGTTTAAGTTCCTAAAGTAATTATGGTATGCAGCTAGAAACGAACAATTAGTATATCCCTACACAATTCCTTCTAAATCTTGAGCTCAAATGAGTTTTGTATAAGAACTCAAAAGCAAATAACTCAAGATTAGGCGATTCATGCTTTAGACTCCAAGCATCTTGTTAGCAAAGATATTTTTAGGTAAAAACTGGATAGCCTGCCATGAGTGTCTGCTGAGCCAGATGGAAGTGTCCTTCCCTCACAGACACTGTGGTGTGCACAAGGAAGCAAGATATTTCTTCTCTGAGACCTACTCGCATGGTCATGCAGCAGAAGCCCTTCTGTGGATGTCCGCAGGAGGCAGATGAGAGAGAAGCCAACAGGAATGACAGGAACCTTGAAAGCTAATTCTCATAGATGCTATTCACAGATTACCTATGGAATGAGTTAAAACTTATTGAATGTCTGAAACACTAAAATTACTCCACATTTCATTTACTCTTTCGTGATTCAGAAGACACATCAGGATCAGAATGTCCAACGTTAACATTAGGGACTTATCTATCATACTGAAACCATGTGCCAGTGCTAGCTAAAATATCTGTTAGCAAAATATGCTGTGCAAAATACCACCGAGACATAAGGAGCCAGCTCGAAGCAGGTCGATTCCTCTAACAAGAACCAGTAGAAAAGCTGGATAAAATTTTTTAAATCAATTTTAAAGTCACTAAAGTAGCGAAGACAGGTCTCATGCTTTCAGGGGAAAGAGAAGTTTAAGAATAATTCAAGCACTCTGCAATTGAGCTAAATTCTCAAACCCTATTTCATTTTTTGAATAAGCAAATGCTCCTCAAACAAAAATCTCCCAATCATAAAGAAAATAATTGACCAATTACAGCAATTAAATTAAATAATTTCTTTTTATAAAAACCTACCATTACGATTCTAAAAGAAAAAGCCACTAAGGTGAAGATATTTGGGATTAGCATGGCTGAGAAAACATCATATCCAGAAAACAAAGAATTCTTTCAATTCAACAAGACAAACGGTGACTTAATTTCCCCTTCATAATAGTAACTATTCAATGGCTAATCTTCATCTGAGAAGTTCCTTTTTTTTTTAGTCATCAAGAACTACAGAGTGAAGGCACAAAATTACCACTCACTAGCATATCATCTTAAATGAAAGGTGGGGAGCATACCGATTGTGGGAAAATATGAAGTGATAGGGAATGACCTAGCTGGTTTGGAAAGCAAAATATTTGATAGTGTAAGAGACAGACCTGGTGCCCTGCTTGTTCCTGCTCAGCATGCCCTACTCCCATGCACTGTGGCCTGTCAGTTTCTACAGAGAACTCCCCCAGCTCCCCATCTGAGGGCTTCTGTGAGGTGCCACATCTTGCTTCATCTGTACATGGGGCAGACACTCCTCCCCCCCCCAAAAAAAATTAAAGAGTTAGTGTCACCTAGCATGTTGCCTCTACTGATGCCTGATGGGAGTTCATAGGGAACTCTCCCAACATCCCACCCTCGGCTGGGTTAATTTGGCCTATGCCCTGGACTTCCAAAGTTTGCTGATGGGATTGAGTAACATGAGAGTGATTTCTGACTCACTTCTATCACGGATCTGAGGAGTATTATTGATCCTGTACTGATTTCTGATGCTAGTATTTTGATTTAGAGTACTGATCCAGGCCTAGCATCTACATGGGACATAGGCTAGTATGGTTGACGGGTCATAGTTTTCATTTGCTCATTATTTTCCTGGACAAACAACAAGCTGTCTTCTGCTCTATCCAATCTTCCTGCCCCAGACTGGTGGACAAAGGTTTATAAACCTTGTTTTACACAGGGATTCATTTCTAGCCTTACATGGGCCAAGTTCCTGTCTTTGATTCTCAGCTCCTAGAGCCTATGTCTATTCTTAAACACGTGTGCAGAGGCTTACCCTCCTAATTACCACCTTGGCTTTGGTTATCTCCTTTCACAATGTAGGATTCTTCTTTCTTGTGTCTTGATCTCAGGTGTCATAGCTCATGCTGTTGGCCACTATCTTCTTGGCATTTGCTCTGCTTGCTGACTTGTTACCCTCACTGCTAGGCCTTTAACTAAGACGTTTACCTCAGTCAGTAATGGAGCACTCAGGCAAGCTAGGAAAGCCAGAGAATTGATGCCTTCCTTCCCCACCTCCACAATTTGGGTTGAACCAAGGCAGTCCCCAAGAAATTTCAGATGAGTTTCAGATGAGGGTTTGGTAGAAAATACCAAAATCCACCCATGATTAGATAACTTGGACGTATTCTATTAAGCTCCAGTTACCCACAGTGAGAATTTGTTTGATAACACACGGTTTAAAGACTCGTTACATTTCCTAGTCTCTGTCTTCATGGCTACCGCTTCCTGGAATCACTGCCTAAATAAATACTAGATGCATATTTGACTAAAGGGCTGCTTCTGATGCATAGGTGTCATCGACAAAAGCAAATCATGATTATAACTATGACCTAGAAATGTATGCCCTGTGTATGCATACAGCAAAAATGCAAACAAATATATGTGAAACAGCATATATACAAATAATGCTTGATACTAGAAATAACTAAATGTCTATCAGCCAGGAAAATGAATAAGGATATATTCAGACAATGGGTGCTAACATCAAACTAAATGAACTGCCATTAAACATCACAATTTGAGTAAACCTTGCAAACACTATCTTGAGGGGAAAATAATATTCAGGGGTCCACACAATTTTTAACACAGTGATTATTTTTAGCAGTGTTAGTGCTATATTTTAGAAAGGACACTAAAATGTAACTCAGAATATAAAGTATATAATAAGTGGGAAATTGAATATATTGTTCTATAATCTGAGTAAAATAAAGAAATGGTTATGTGGAGTTTCTTTCTTATATATATTATTAAATAGCTAGATGACTATGCTTGTAAACACATCTATTATTTTATAATATTAAATGAAGCTTAAAATGCACAATATTCTCTTGTTGATATGCTTTATATTAATATTAGTGGCTTTTTTCTAGACACTTGCTTAATTAGAAACATACAGTGCTATTCATGTTACATATGTGACTCTCATTTTAATTCATACAATTAAAAATGATATGGCATAATTTTTTCAGATTTAACAAGCGGAAATTAATAAATGAATGGTTCACATTTTAAGTCATCAACATATCAAAAAGCAACCAGGGCAATTGCAGGTAGCTTTGGGTTGAGATAATTGTTTAGCTGCTCCAAATTGAATGCTTTGGGGTCAACAATTTCTTCAGTAGCCACATTAACATATTTTAATACCTGTTGAACCTAGAGACTCACTAATATGCTTAGTAAATGGAATTTCTATTTACAGTCATTAGCATATTCATCCTTCATAATAGCTTCAGACTCTGAAAGCATTAACTAAAATCCCTTTGCAGCAGCAAAACCCGAGAGTATCTAAGATTATGCTCAATAATGCAAGCAAGAACATACACTTCCCTTTTCAAGAGAATGTTCTCCCTTTACTCTTGGCCTTCTACTGGGCCTAGGTAAGAGAGAATGCAATATGGAATCAGAAAACAAATATTTGCACTCTGGATCCGCTCCTTGGTAGTGAGCCTTTCTTGATCTGTTATGTTAACCTCTGCCTCAACTACAACCGGAAAATCAGAATAATAGTACAGGTTGTTGGCTGTTGGGACATTTACATCAATGCCATGTTCTTAGATCTATGCCTGATACAAAGTTAGGTACTTTGATTTATCTGGGTAGTATTCACTGAGCACCTATTACATAACACAGACTACATAGGTACTGGATATGTCATTCAATAAAAGAGACGTCTGCTCTAATGGAGTTCACAAAGAGACAACCAACAAAGATAACAAGCAATTAACTTACACAGTCAATTAGATGATAGCTATGGGGAAAAGGTGCACTCAGAGGGGATGAGGGTTACCACAAGTGTCTGCAGAGGCCAAGCAGTTTGTAGCAAATTTTATTTGCTACAGGTTGACATGAGAAGGTGAAGCCTGAGCAGATTGAAGGAGGCCAGGCAAAGAGCATTCCAGGCAGGAAAGTTCAGGGTCAGGCCCGCCATCAGGCATGCCATGTCTTCATGAAACAGAAAGATGTCAGAGTGATGGCGCAGATTGTGTGAAGTTTGAGATAGCAAGGGCAAGGAATTCAGATCTTGCAGGGCTCTGTGGTGGCTTGAAAGAAAATGGCCCCCATAGGGAGTGGCACCATTAGGAGGTGTGGCTTTGTTGGAGTAGATATGGCCTTGTTGGAGAAAATGTTTCTGTTGTGGAATATTAGTTTAAGATGTATTGTCGGACAGTGGTGGCACACGTCTTTAATCCCAGCACTTGGGAGGCAGAGCCAGGTGGATCTCTGTGAGTTCGAGGCCAGCCTGGTCTACAGAGCAAGGTCCAGGATAGGCATCAAAACTACACAGAGAAACCCTGTCTTGAAAAAACAAAAACAAAACAAACAAACAAACAAAAAAACAAAAAACAAGATGTGCTACACTCATTTATACTGCGGAATATTTGTTTAATGATGTGAAGATGTGTTGCATTCTTTTATGTTACATTTGTTTAACTCTATAAAGCTGTGCTACTTTGCCTGCCTAATATACCTGATAGGTCTAATAAAGAGCTGAATAGCCAATAGCTAGGCAGGAGGAGACAGGTACAGCTGCCAGGCAGAGAGAATAACAAGGAGAAAAAGAGGGAGGAGTGAGGAGCAAGAAAAGGAGGAGAGGAGGAAGCCAGGGGCCAGCAACACAGCCACACAGCTAGCCACAGAGTAAGAAGGAAAGAAAGATATATGGAATAAAGAAAGGTAAGAAGCCCAGAGGTAAAACATAGAAGAGAAACAGAATATTTTAAGTTAGAAATACTCCCTAGAAACAAGCCAAGCTAAGGCTGGGCATTTATAAATAAGACTAAGTCTCCATGTGTTATTTGGAAGCTGGGTGTCGGGCCCCCTAAGAGTAAGAAAAAAACAATTACATGAGTCCCTGGGGATGGACTTTGAGGTCTCCTATGCTCAAGCTATGCTTGGTGTGGCACACAGTTGCTTCTGCTGCCTGTGGATCAAGATGTAGCTAGAACTCTCAGCTACCTCTCCAGCACCATGTCTCCTTGCAAGCTGCCATGTTTCCCACCATGAGGATAATGGACTAAATCTCTGAAACTGTAAGCCTTCCCCAATTAAATGTTTTCCTTCATAAGAGTTGCCTTGGTCATGGTGTCTCTTCACAGCAATAGAAACCCTAAGACAGGCACTGTAGGCTGTTATAAGGATATTAGCTATTACTGAGTGAAATAATAATTAATTGCTATTATTAATTATTATTACTATGCTATGTATATTAACTGAAATAATTTTATCCCAGGGCTTTAGTACACAAATGGCACTAAAAAATATTATAAGATTGATATAAGTTCCATTCTGCTCAAGGTGCCAAGACTTGCTGGGGACCAAGAGCATGAGCTTGTTATCCCTGAGCAGGCATTCTGCCCCCAGCGGAGGCAGTGTTGGAGAAAGCCTAAATGTATGTCCCAGTGCAGAATCAGCACTGTTACTTAGGGGTGGAAACAATGGTGGTTGATGTTGGCTGAATTTCTCTCTTCAGAATTTCCATTTCAGAGTATGAAGACCAGCCGCCAAGATCAGCACCAGCCTTATCCCAAGCAATAAGCCAAGGAGGATGACTTCCACATCTCACTGAGCTACTGCCCCAAGCTAACTGAGGGTAGGCATAAGAAGACAACTCTAATGGCAAAGAAGTAGCATGGTGTGGGAAAAGGAAAAAGAGTTCCCTTTTGCTTTAACTCTGTGTGCTCTGCACGCCTTTCCAGTCTTGCAAAGTCAGAGTCCTGGTATATCTACGCTGTGCAGCATGCATGGGGTTGTGTGTGCATATGCAGTCTGGTGCATGTCTGTGTGCCAGTGCATATGTGTGAATTTTAAGCAATGCTATCTCTTGGAACTATGATGTATATGGTCAGTTATAAATGAAACATATTAACAATGGTCTGAGCAAATTATAGGAATACATTAGCCAAAGATTTCATTGGGTTCTCCAGAGGGCATAGAAAAATTTAATTGCCTCTCTCCTTGCCTGCACCTGGCTTCTGGAGAATAACATCAGCTGCCATTTGAATACGAAACAGTTCTCATTTCACCATTCTCCAGGTAACCGGCCAGTCTCCACTGCTGAATTGATTTTATTCCAAGTTTTCTGTGCATACTAAATAGGATGTGGTGACTCATTGTCTCCCAAGCTTTTTAAGGTTCACAGACAAGCTAGATGCTTCAGTGCAAGTCACTGCAATGTGATCCAGTTCCTTGCCTCACTGTGCCTGAGGCTGCATTCACTTTCTGTGCCTTAGAGGCCAAGCATCTAGAAGCTACCCTTCCTCTTTAGCTTTGCCTGGCTACATCCTGTCCTTCTTCAGGAAGTGGAGGAAATGTCAAATGTGTATGGATGCAAGCACCAAGGTGATTTTGTTGTTTTAGTCATTTGGAAATAATTTACAATCTATAAATTATTTAAAAGCAATCTAGCCAGAGTTCTCAGCCTCTCCAATCAAATTTTAGTAATTGTTGCTATAAGAAGCTTGGGTGTTGTTTTTCGACTTCTCTGTCAACTCTGTAGTGTTCCTCCATGCTTTCTGCTTCAAGCTCCTGCTTGAGTCCCTGCCATGGCTTCCCTCAGTGATACCTATACCTAATACTTATACCTAGAAGTATAAGCTAATTAATCCTTTCCTCTCATATTTGCTTTGGTCGTGGAATTTGTCATAGTAACCTACTGAAACTGGAACAGTGATATGTAAGAGTCAAACCACCATACTTTCTATATGAAATTAATGTTTGTCCATTCAGCAGAGCTCCACTGAGGACCACCTATCATTATTTCACCCTCTTCATCATTTCCTGAGCTGATTTCTCCCGAGTTCTGATCACCGAGTCCCAACTGTGTGTTAGGGGTTCTTCCTTTTAGTTCTAAGAACAACTTCCTCTGGGTAGACACAATAGAACGAGGAAGCTATTGGCTGAAAGAAATGTAAGTATCAGGTTGAAGGTCCAAGATTTGAACCTATATGTTCTGTCTAGAGCCTCACTGTACTCTTTCCCTTGGCATTCATGCCAGAGTTCCTTATTTTCAGTATATCCTATATCTACACTGTCTCTAATTGCTTTTTCAAGATCTTTAGGCTTCATTTAAAGACATTATTGTAGCCATAAGTGTCTCCAGTCCCACCTGGTCCCATGGTCCCACAGCAGCTTAGTTCCAAGAAAACACACAGAGGCTTATATTACTTACAAACTGTATGGTCTATGGGTCAGGCTTCTTCCTAGCTAGCTCTTAAAACTTAACCCATTTCTATTAATCTATATGTTGCCATGTGGCCGTGGTGTTACCGGTCTGCTGGCATCTTGTTGCTTTTTGGGTAGCGGCTGGTGTCTCCTCCCATTCTCTTTTCTTTTCCTGTCCCTTCAGTTGTAATGTTGCACCTAACCTATTCTTCCTCACCATTGGCCAAACAGCTTTATTTATCAACCAATCAGAGCAACACATATTCACAGCATACAGAAAAATATCCCACAGCACATTATCCTATCTCAAACACACACACACACACACACACACACACACACACACACACACACACATGAGGGGGTCTCTGCAGGTGTCAGGCAGGGAAATGTACTGTGGAGAGTTGAGAATGAAAATTGGTTCAGATTGAGTTTGTCAACCTGGATCAAACCTTCTAGAGAGTCTGATGCCAAGTGGCTTATTCCCAACAAATTTAAACATAGTATAATTTAGAAAAGTTTCCTGGTGTAATACATTCCCTGGTGTACAAGGAAGCATAATTATATTGAAACTCAACTCAGAGTATATGTCATTTCTTCCAAGAGGTGGGTTCTAGAGACAGGCTGCCTGTACTAGCTTAAGGGCCCAGGGAAGGATCTGGCAAGTCTTAGGTCATACTGATCATATAGAGGTCATTTGGGCTATTAGCCACCTCTGGTCCTGGTTGTGAGAGTTTGGAGGAGCCTCTGGCTATACAGATAATGCAAATGTCACTTGGACTATTAGGTACCTCCAGTCCTGGTTGTGGGAGCTTGGGGGAACCTCTGACTGTATAAGTAATGTAAGGTCATTAGATTACTAGCCATCCCCAGTCCAGGTTGTAGGAGCTTGATATGGCCTGGCTGAACAGATCTCCAGGCTGTTAATCACCTCTAATTCCTATATTTCTTGATGAAAGAACAAGTTTTACATCAATTCTTTTGAAAGAACAATCCCGTGTGCTCAACTGTTTTTCCTAGAGATCTGTGGGTACAAGGACCTTTGTGCTGTGCTCTGGACAGTTGTATAGTTTACAGTTTTATGAGAGAAGCCATTTGATCCAATTAGATCTTAAAGAATGGATCTTTCCTTCACATCATTTCATGACTAAATGTACCCCATGGCAGGAGGCAAGAGAAATACTTCCTCTGTTCCGTAAACCAGAGTTTTGGAGCTTTAGCAATGTTGAAGGACGAAAGCCAAGCAGGAGGCATTTATGCCTGTGGGAAGCTGACACCAAGGAGGGAGCCCAGAGTGGGCAAAATAGAGTTTTTCATCAACTGTAGCAGTTTTCCAAAGCTCTCTTCATATTGAAATGATTTACTTAGTAAATGATAGTAGTGTCTGTAGGTGACTGTGTTTATAATGTATATCTGTGTGTTAGCCAGCTTTCCTATGGCTATTACAAATACCAGGTATGGCCGGGCAGCAGTGGCTCACACCTTTAATCCCAGCACTCGGGAGGCAGAGCTAGGTGGATCTCTGTGAGTTTGAGGCCAGCCTGGTCTACAGAGCGAGATCCAGGACAGGTACTAAAACTACATGGAGAAACCCTGTCTCGAAAAAAACAAAACAAAACAAAAACAAACAAATACCAGGTGTGATCAACTTATAAAGACAAAGTTTGTTTTGGTTCATGGTTTCAAAGTTTTCAGTCCATGATCTAAGTTCCACTCATTCTGGGCCCATGTAATACTACACACCATGTTGTAGGTATGTGTAGAGCAAAACTACTCATCCCACGGCTGGAATATGGAAGTGAAGGAAGAAGAGAGGGCTGGAAACTTCCTCCATAACCAGAAACCCTTCCATTTGGCTCTTAAACTTTCCCCCATCTTCTAACAGCACCAAAAGAGAAACCAAGCCTTAATACACAGGCCTTTGAGGGGTGACCTGTGAGAGAGGGGAGAGAGAGAGAGAGAGGGAGAGGGAGAGGGAGAGAGAGAGAGAGAGAGAGAGAGAGAGAGAGAGAGAGAGAGAGAGAATATGCCCCTCTCAGAAAGTGAAATTTATGCAAGTCCAGTAAATTTGGGCAAAATCTAGTTAGGTCTTTATTTCTAATATTTTCTTAATTTACCTACTACACTTGATGGCTAGAGCAACAGAAATTTACTTCTCACTGTTCTAAGGGCTATAAAGTCCAATGTTATTTGAATCTTAAGTGGTCTTTTAATAAAAAAAAAAAACCCAGAGCCAGATATCAGGGTGAAAGCTGAAAGATCATTGAAGCAGAGCAAGCCACAACCCATCTCACCTCACCAACTCCTCAGCCAATCCTGTTTCCACCAATCCTCAGACTGAAAGCCTCTGAGTCTTCACCCGAAAGGATCTCAGCTGAACTGCTTTAGTTCCTGTTTCCTCATGCCTTATATACCTTTCTCCACCCTGCGATCATTTCCTGGGATTAAAGGCTTGTTTGTTTCCCAGTACTGGGATTAAAGGTATGTGCCACCACTGCCTGGCTCTGTTTCCAGTGTGATCTTGAACTCACAGAGATCCAGATGGATCTCTGCCTCCCGAGTGATAGGATTAAGGGTGTGTGGCACCACTGTCTGGCCTCTATGTCTAATCTAGTGGCTGGCTCTGTCCTCTGATCCTCAGGCAAGCTTTATTAGGTTACACAATATATCACCACAGCCAAAGATCATAGCACTGGCATGGTCAGGTTCTGATGAGGACCTTCTTGGTTTATAGATGGGTACCTTCCTGTTGTATCCTCATATGGTAGGAAGAGAGAGCCAGATACAGATTCTCTTATGTTTTTTATAAAAGCACAAATTCAACCATGAGGGCTCCATATTCACTGTCAAATTACCTCCCAAATTTCCTATCTCCAAATACCATCATATTGGAGCTTTGAATCTTTTCTTTATTAAGAAAATGTTTTTCATTCATTTTACACACCAATCAAAGATCCCCTTCTTCCCTCCTCCCACCCCCAAGCCTCCCCCTACCCACCTAGCCCCACCCCCCCACACACACACACAAGAAGGCGAGGGCCTTGAGGAGGCACATCCAGTAGAGGCAAGTCCAAGCCCTCCCCCCTGCCTCAAGGCTGTGTGAGGTGTCCCATCATAGGTAGTGGACTCCAAAAAGCCGGCTCATGCATCAGGGATGGATTCTGATCCTACCACCAGGGGGCCTCCCAAGAAGATCAAGCTGCACAACTCTCTTGCCATGAAGAGGGCCTAGTCTAGTCCCATGCAGGCTCCAGAGCCATTGATCCAACTTTCATGAGTTCCCACTAGTTTGGTTTGGTAGTCTCTGCAGGTTTCCCCATCATGATCCTGATGCACTTGCTCATAGAATCCCTCTTGTCTCTCTTTGACTGGACTTTTGGAGCTTGGCCTGGTGTTTGGTTGTTAATCTCTGTAGGAGAATTGAATCTTGGAGGAGAACAAACATTGACCCCGTGACTCTTTTTCCCCAGCTGTGTGCTTTCCATCTTCTGCTGGCTCAGAAAAATGAGACCCTCCTCCCTCAAGGCTTTGACTGATCTTGATTCTTATGTGAGAGACATGTTCCCTTCCCTCCCCCAGCACTGTTTTCTAACTTTTTGTTAACATGACTTTCCTATCTTTCTGATGCCTTTGTTTTTAGTATCAAAAAGTCTGTGGATCCCCAATGAGGCAGCTCATTTGATAAAGGTGCCCACCACCAAGCCTGATGACCTGAGCTCCATCTTTGTGAAGGAGAGAGCTGTTTCCAAGTCTTCCTCTTACTCCCACATTTATGTCGTGGAATGCTCTTGTCTCTCCCCCACATGAACACCAAAATAAACAATACAATAAAGTAATAAAAGACAAGTTGTAATTTTTTTAAAAAAGCTCTTGGATATCTGTGGATCCAAGGAGTGACTGAAGAAAACAAGGACGTTCTTTAAGGGCTTGTTCTTCAGACACTGCAAGCTCTTTTCATGCCCTTCTCTTCTACTTCAAAGCAGAAAAGGCCAGGAGTAAAGAGTGATCAGCACTATTCATACATGATTCTTTCTGTCAGGAAAACAGACTATGCACAGAATTTAGTTTTCTGAAGATGGAGTTGTATGATTCTTGTGGGGACAGGTAGGAATGAGGAGACTGTAACCATTTCCACCAGCAGCAGTTTCTCTAGTAGTAAGGAATCAATCCCACTCAACTGACTTCCCTCCAGGGTTTGCTCTCATTCATCAAAGATCATCAGTTCTATAATGAAGGAGGGATAATGAGCCAGATTTTGCTTTGCACTGTTGTAGGATCTTTGCTTGTAAGTTAACATCAGACTTCATCTTGTCTGCAGTTTCTGAACATCCTGAGACTATGGCGGTTTGAATGAGAATGGCCTCTAGATGCTCATATGTTTGAATGCCTGGTCCCCAACTGGTGGAACTATTTGGGAAGGATTAGAAGGTGTGGCCTGTTGGGGGAAGTGTGTCACTTGAGGTGGGCTTTGAGGTTTTGAAAGCCCACACCACTCCCAGTTAATTCTTTATCTATCTCTCTTTCTCTTTATCTATCTCTTTCTCTCTGTGTCTCCTGATTGTGGATAACGGTGTGAGCATTCAGCAACTACTCCAATGCCATGCCTGCCTGCCTGATGCCATGCTCTCTGCCGTGATAGTCATGGACTCTAACCCTCTGAAACTGTAATCAAGTCCCCAATAAATTCTTCTATAAGTTGTCTTAGCTATGGTGTCTTTTCACAGCAACTGAAAAATAACTAAGATAGAGATTAGAAGCATTCACCTTCTAATTCTTTAGTTCCCTTCCCATAATGTGGCTTTTCAGTTCCTTTTCCAGGCACTGTTTGAAGAAGACAGTACCATCTCCTTTGGCAGTAGAGACCAGAGTGACATAGGTTCGGGCTTTTTCCTCCAACTCCATCCCTGGGCATAGCTAGAATGGAGAAGGGAAATAAGATTATTGCCATCTTGGGAACACCTTATCACTGGAGACCACTTTTCATGTGGTTGTGTCTAGGATTAAAGAATAAAGCTTCTGGAAGGGAACCAGGTATGGTGCTGCATGTCCATAAGCCCAGTACTCAGCAGCTGATACAAAAGGAGTGTGGTGGGCTCTGTGCTAGCCTGAACGACACCATTAGCTCCAGACTAGTCTGAGTTTCATAGAAACCAAACTATTTTCCAATCAATCAATCAATCAATCAATCATCACCCAGTCATATAAGACTTACTGAATCTTGGAGCAGAATAGTCACCCAATGGCTCTGTCTCCCCAGTTGTGTGCTTGCCATGGCTGTAGGGAGTACACATTGAGTGTTAGCCATTTTTGGAATTTCTGATTTGTCTTTTATTCTTTGCTGTTCTTACCTCTGTTGTATTTTTTCTTCCTGTTCCTCTGGAGGATATGGAAGCTGAAGTCTCAAAGCAGAGGGCTGTGGAAAGCAGCCAAGTTGTTCTGCCCATCTGCACCATTAGCTGTCTTGCCAGGGCCCTTTCAGAGTCTGTTACCTGATTTCTCTACAGACTCCATCTTTTATAGTCCCCGCCTACATTTTCAGTTTGAAGATTAGCCTGCAGCCAGGATAAATTTCTAATGCTTGTTTTTACTCATTATTCACCCCAGAGAGCTTCTAAAAGCCAGCCCACTGTAAGGAGGTGCCAAGCCCCAGAATAATCCCCTGCAGTGGTCTACCTGCCCCTGCTACCTGCCACATGTGGTGGATTAAGTTTCCATCAGTGTCAGCTGCTGAGCTCAGAGGCCTGCCAGTGTGAACCCAAAGTGAAGCCATTCTCCATCACTACAACCATGTGTCCTGATGCAGAAAGCAACAGGGCTTAGCCATAAAAGAGCTTTTCCCTCAAATGTGAAGGTTAGGGTACAACATGTGAGCCACAACCCTGCAGCAATTGGTGTAATCCTTTCAGAAGTCCAGATTATCTGTTTCTTATCTGAGCTGCTGATACTTGGGAGACTCTATGCGTTACACACGACAACTTGTTTTCTTATCCACGTTCAATGTTAGGCTTTCATTTCTTTGATTCTATTTTTTATGACACATATATGCCAAATTTTGTTGTTCTTAGGCCAAGGAAGAGTAGTTCCTATCCAAATCCTACTGCTCATATTAAACTCTCTCTTTCTCTCTCTCCTCTCTCTCTCTCTCTCTCTCTCTCTCTCTCTCTCTCTCTCTCTCTCTCTCACACACACACACACACACACACACACGCTCATACACACGCTCATACACACACATGCTCATACACAGGTTGGGAGAAGGGGGGCAGAATATTATGCAATCATCCAATTCTTAAGAGGCAAATTTGCCTTGTGCACGTGGCCCCTTCTGGGATGACTATGGATTCTTTCCAGGGTCTTTCAAAATCCAGATTGCAGGAGTCTATAGATGTTTTCCTTTGGAGCCTTCCCAAGTGACCAGCAGCCCAGGGACATTAACCAGATTTCCTGTCCTTCTGGTATATTGATCAGAATTCCTACCACTTCCGCTCAGGTTGCGGACAGGAGGCAGGTAACACTCCACATGAAGAACAGCTGTTAGCCAGTTCTCTGACCTTCATTGGCCCTGACTGGTCCCATAGCAGCAGCCATAAAAATGCATTATACAGAACTCATGTGTCCATTTGTTATTCTCCCAGAGGCAACCTGCAGACTCTTTGAACCAAGAAACAATCATTTTTCTCATATTAATAAATTTACACAGTGGCTTTCTCATGCACACATTACCATATGGAGTTTATGTCTTCTTAATTTGTGGTCATTTGACCTGCAATCAGAATTTCAATAAGGGGTGGTTCTGCAGCATTCTTTGTCCAGGAATCTCTCTGTTCTTCATAATAGCAATCGACAGAGGGACACTGCTGTGTTTAATAATACAGTTGTACCCTCTGTTGTAACAAAATGTTCAGTTCTTTACTACTTATTGTCAATATAATTTGCTTCATATAATACAAATTAATGAGGAAGAAAATTCATTTTTCATAAGTCACTAATTTAGGGACCTCCAAGCTTATTAATCATGGTTCTTATGGCCCAGCTCTCCAGCTCCCACGCACTCCACTGACCAACCATTTTCCTCCTGACTGCACCATTAGAATTTCAGGATTTGTTTTGATCCCGTAGCCTATCGTAAGTTGTAGCTGGCTTATCCATTTCCTCACTTTCACAGTTTTCTACACGCTGCTCTCCCATATGACCCACATCATGTGAGACCCACACATGCTGCCTCTTATTGCTCATTTCTCAAGTAGCTCCCTCTTGCTTTTCATCCAATTTCTCAAAAATTATACCGGTCTTTTTCTTTCTTTCCTACCTTTGAATTTAGCTCAGTGACCTCAAGGGAGATCCCTTTTTCAAGCTGAAGTCATCTGTAAGCATACACACAGACAGAAATGATAGCTTCTGCTACTGCAAGATTATTAACTGCTCGTACAACTTCATTATGTGATTTTTGGTATGTTTTGACAGTTGCTTGTAAAATTTATATTTTTTCTCAAGTTCTCTGGCAGAATTTCTAATGCATCACAGGTCTTCTCCTTTATTGACCCGCAGGCAAAACCCAATTATCAACTGTGAAATAGCCAGTTTGCCAGCAGAAACAGACTTTGTCTTTCATGGGGACTTCCAACAGGGTGGTGCTCACAGGCATGTGACCTGTGCAGGCTCATGGGCTCTGTTTATTAAGGCTGGAAGCTTGATTTAATACTCTGTGGTTATGATTCCATTTTAACAAAATAGTTATTTCTTTTTATGTGCATTAATTTTTGTCTGTATAGATGCGTGTGCACCATATACATGCCTAGTGCCATCAGATCCCCAGGAACTGGACTTTCAGACAGTTGGGAGCCACCATGTGGGTGCTGGGAACTAACCCAGGGTCCTCTGGAAGAGTAGCAAGTGCTCTTAACCACTGAGCCATTGCTCCAGCCACTGGTGTTCTGATTCTTGCTATATTTCTTTAAATAAGGGGGTTGTACTTTTTCATTTAACACCAGGTGTTATACTTGTGACTATCCTCCAAGCTAAGCAACGATCAGCCTGGGAGTTTAAGTGTGCCTTTGCCAGAGGATTACCCCAGCTGGGTTTGTTGACTGTTTACACCCACTCACGGAGGGGTGGGGGGGTCCTAATGCCCTCACTTGGGTATCCAGCTGCTCCCTACTACCTGTTGTATGCAACTCCACCTTCATGGCACATGGCCTCAGAAAAAGGGCTGGAGTATAAATCGAGGAAGATTAGGGGAGGGACTCCACCTATGCAGCGACCTGTGAGTAACCCCTCAACTATGCCCTATAAGGAAGCCCAATAAACTCATTGGCTCTCCAGGGTGCCTCTGTTTGCCACTGGAACCTTCGGAGGAGGAGTAGAAGTTGATGTGTGTCTTCCTGGGAAGAAATATTAGTAACACTAAACTTCACAAGCTATGTACATCAGTTTTTCTACAGAAGGAACATACTCTGAGAGGTGGATACAGCATTGATATACTTATTTACAATATTTATTAAATTATTATTAGTAATTTAATGATAAATAATTATTTATTCATTAAAAATATTTATAATATTATTTATATTAAGCACAATGGGCCCCAAAGGAGTCACTGGGCCCTGGGTGTGTCTTAATACAAGGTTTCTCTCTCAGTAAGAACGATCTACCACCCTGTCACCCTCCCCCCCACACACTCTAAGAAAATCTCCTTGAAGCCTCTCAGGCGTCTTTGTGGCTTTTACCCAAATGCATTGTTCTCAACAATCTTAGATCCCAGTGTTTCTTCTCTTAGGATTCCTCTGTTTGAATCCAGTCTTCCCAATTTCTACCTTCAAAGAGTTTATCCTGATCAAGTAAATGGCAGAGACTCTGACGCTACTGGCCAAGAACCTCTGGACATGAATCTGAGCTTAAATACTCAGCCCAGCTAAATAGTGACTAAAACAACCAAGAAAGGAGCTCACAGGAGAAAGAAACATGCTTCTAAGAAAAGTGTTGAAGGCTGAGAAGACACTCACAAAGGCAAAACAGATAAACAAAATTGGCTCCAAGAAAGAGGCACATACTTGTTGCTATGAACAAATATGCAAGAAAGTTATACCTGGAGAAAGGAGACAGAAAAGGCCTCCCAGTGAGCGTAAGGTGGCTTGACATGTCAAGTGATCTGCTCCTCATAGGCTCTTTTGTTTTCCTTTTAAACTTTATTTTTTAAATTTGAGGAAAGAAAAAAAACCAAATGCACACACACACACACACACACACACACACACACACACACACACACCACACCAGACCCAAAAAGAATACAAGACTGAACTACACAGGGAGAGTGGCCATTCAGAATAGAAGCTGTGGTGTTCCACTCTGGATTTTATACTTTCACTATCAAATATATTTTAGGCACATTTTTAGGTTCACTGCAAAGGAGAAGCTGAAGCTGTAGGAAAACAAATCTGAAACAAAGAACAAACCACCCAGGCTCTATATTTCTCCTTCATAATATCCATAAACCACCACCACAGCTGACAAAGACAACCCCGTGCCACTCAGTTTGTTCTGATGTACGTCACTTATAGATCAAGGTCATTGTCTTTTTCTTTCAGGCATCGCTGTCTGTTACAGAATCGAGGAGTTGGTTTGTGTTTCCAAATAGTAGAACAATTTATGGCCCTAATTTTTAATGCTCCGGTGTTCTGCCTTGATGACATTATCAATGTAGATTCAATACAATTTGGAGAATAATGAGCTTAGGGCAGACTGCTTGGACCCAAATCCCATTTTACTGCAATTTTGGACATATGCCTAAACTTACTGGTGTCTCAGTTGCTCGTCTATGGAAGGGCTGATGTGGTTGGCAATGCAAAAATCCAGCTCTCACTTCAAAAGCAATAAGAGATACTTCATAATGGAGCTGAATATCAGTGGCCAAGGCCCAGGGACACAGATTTAGGTTATCTCAAACACCGTGTCCCATTGCAGTAAGTTTCATGAGGCTTTTATAGTAACAGAACAAAGAAAGCCATAAACCAAGATGATATAGAAATAATAAGGATTCCCAGTGAGAAATCACTCCATGCACTAAGAAAAGAAAAGAGAAGTCTCTGCTGAAAAAAGCATGCTAATGCTCAAAGAAGAGCCTGCCTGGAATAGAAGATTTTTACTAACTTATATACACCTTATGTAAGGCTTATGCATTTTACATACACTGACATCGTTAAATCTATTTTAGGAGGTCCCAGCCCCAGGTTATGCTCTCTTTTTTTTTTTTAATTTTGGCTTTTTTTGTCTGTTTTTTCAGACAAGGTTTCTCTGTGTAGCTCTGCTAGCCTCGAACTCACAGAGATCTGCCTGTCTCTGCCTCCCGAGTGCTGGGATTAAAGGTGTGCACTGCTACCACCTGGCTCCAGGTTATACTTTAAAGAATTTAAACAGAGAAAAGACGAAACTGAAAGCCTGGCCACTTAGGCATATGGAAGATTTACACAGCAAGGGAACAGTTGGAATTCTTTTAAGTACGCCAATGTGTCTCTTT
Organism: Peromyscus aztecus; assembly: GCA_902168405.1. NCBI lineage: Eukaryota > Metazoa > Chordata > Mammalia > Rodentia > Cricetidae > Peromyscus > Peromyscus aztecus. The sequence continues at coordinate 934 of CABHPQ010173630.1, read as the reverse complement.
TCATATGGTTGTTACCCGGGGTCTTCTTACCCATCTGACAGAATGACGTTTTTCTCAAGAAGAGAAGTGAGGGCTTTAGGGCAGCCAAGGACTTAACATTGGTTGTGACCTTGTGCTGCCCCTTGAGCATGTTAGAGGCATGTCCTTTAGGGATGGGCCTAATGGTTGGTGAATCCTGGTGAATAAGTACTTACGTGATAGCACAGTAATTTGCCTTATCAATAACAGGTCTGGCTAGGGTACTACTTGTTTTGGGGGGTATTTTGGAAGCAGCAATCTCTTAGCTAAATTCTATTTTGTGATTAATGTCTCCTAAACAAATCCATTAGTAAACCTTTTATAACGTCAAATTTATTACTTTGAGGTTGTCTATATCAAAGACACCTTAAAAATACAGTAGTGGACCATCAGGTAGGCAAGTTACAGCAAAAAGGGAAGTCTGTGCTATAGACCTCAGATGTTTTCTGACGTCATTCTTAGCCTTTGGAGTGGTGGAAGCCAGGGCTCTGTTTGTATGTTTCAAAAAGAAATGATAAGTACAGGGATGTTAGGTCAAATGCTCAGGTAGGCAATAAGTGGATATTTAAGAAACCCAAGATAATTTGGCTCTCAACCTGTAACATTTCAGCCCTCTCTAGTTCCATTCTATCAGCCTTCTAGAACTTTCATGGCCTTTTCACCTGGGAACTTCAGTACACAGGATTGAATTCATTCAGATACACAAGACACATCCAGAGTACCCAGTAAACACTGTGGAAGCTTGCGCTGTGTGGCTAGGCACTGCTTCCTGAAGCTCTAGCCATGGTTCCTGCTGCAGACTGTTCTGTGACACCCGGGGCTCCCATGGCAGAAGCAAAGCTTGATCAGAACACTCCACACAGGACCTAGCCGGTGTCACGTTCCCAGCAAAGTCGGCACATTTGTGCTTATTTCC